>VZRH01000342.1:1631675-1687670 GCA_013397555.1 Urocynchramus pylzowi | reverse complement strand
AAAAAAAAAAAAAAAAAAAAAAAAAGCTAGTATTTTATGGACTGACAGGCTCACTTGCCTGCAAAACTACAACAGGCCCACACAGAGACAAGATCCTACACATGCACTTCCTGGAGCAGCAGGAAATGGAAAACAGATAAGTGTCTTGAAGTGCTGACAGTCTGGAAGGTGTGAGCTAGCCACTCAGAAATATGCTTACTCTAATTGGCCAGCCAGCTAAGAATCACAATTCTCAGCTGATGCTGAGCCAAACAACATAAATTATCTGTCACCCTAAGGTATTGCTTACTGAGCTGTACTCTGCATGTGGATCCTACATCATGCAGAAATTATTCCATCAGCTGCCTGCTAAAGCTGAAATCACAGCACTCCCCTGACTTTCTTCTGTTTAGAAATTGAACTTTTTTTTTTTTTTAAGACATTATTGCTTTTATTTATTTTCTTTCAGACAAATACATAAGCAAAGTTTAGCTGGAGTTGGAGGCAGCCTGGTACAATAAAAATTGTACTGAGGGATTAGCATAAGGGTATCTCTGTGTTAATCACTGCAGTGATTGTCAGTCTTGCAGACACAGGCGGACTGTGTTTTCACAGGAACATTTCTCCAAGGATTTACTGCTGTCACTGGCATAATAATACACTACAGTTGCTTATAAACAGCATATGGTCAAGGTGAAAGGAGCATTGCTTTTAATGAGCACTTTGTCTTCCTTTATTTACTAAGTTGGAAAATCTAGTATCACCATCTCCTAGAGGGAATAATTTCAGAAAAAAATTACTTCCAGACTAGTTTATCATGCACAGATAAATTGCTTTGCCATTACTCCCAGTGCATTGCACCTACATAGCTTCTGATTGGGAAGTGTCTTGCACCTGACCAGTTCAAAATGAACTCGGAGGAAGATTCTTCAAGGCCATGTGTATTTGCAGCTGACTGAGCTGCAAGGTCTACTAAAACTCTCTTGGCTACCCCATTTGACTGTGGTTTGGAATTCCTTGCTACAGCATACTTTGGAATACAGCATAATTTTACATCACATGTAAAACCAAGAAACGAGTGGTGACTTCAGCCTCTAGAATATATGTAGATTAATTCTTCATTTTGGATAGAGGGAGAGAGCTGAAAAGTCAGGAAGAAATTCTCATAAGAAGAGAACATTAAAAGCAATGGTAAAATGGAGCAGAAAATTTTAGCTAACCAATAATATTTTAAGTTGTTTGTTTGAAGAATTTTAGAAGATTTTTTTAGGTGATACATAAATGCAGGGTCATGAGTGCATGAATAGGCTTAAATTGCTTTGACCAACCTCTCTTGGGCTCTCCACCCACACAAGCTCTGCAGATTGGTCCCGGAATTCCATTTAAGCTCAGGCTTAGGCCCTCAGTTCTCGACTGAGCTGTGATACTTTTGTAGGTGAAAAACATAATTTAAATTAGTAATGCTTTACAGGCTGCAGACACTTTGTTGTGGATGACTAGCTGAAATTGATCTTTTGAGTTTTCTGTCAGGAACCTGCTAGCAAAAACCAACACAGGATTGTTGTAAGTTTTGGTAAAAATCTAGCTAAACCAAAGCAGCAAATTCTGAGTCTGTTGATTAGTGAAAGAATACAAGATAAAACCACCTCTGCATAGACTGCATAGATTTTGGTGAACACAGCCCTCCAAGAGAAGCCACTAAGTATGTACTCATCAAATAGAGTAAGAGATCTATTATCTAGGGGTTTTTTTTGTTTGGTTTTTTGGGGGGGTTTTTTTTGGTTTTTTGGGTTTTTTTTTGGTTGGTTTGGCTTTGTTTTTGTTTTTGGGTTTTTTTTTTTTTGGTTTTTTGGTTTTTTTGGTTGGTTTGGCTTTGTTTTTGTTTTTGGGTTTTTTTTTTGTTTTGTTTTTTGGGGGTTTTTTGTTGTTGTTGTTGTTGTTGTTTTGGTGGGTTTTTTTTGTTTTTTTCCTTCCTTAAATAACCCCTGGATCTGCTATGGCTGTTGTTTACTTTGTCTGTGATACCTGTAAATGTACATATCTTATTCTCTGTTTCTGGCTCTGTCTCTGGATTGACTTCAGACCTATTAACTTGTCTTCTGCCCTGCCTCCCTTTTCTCTGGATGCACCTCCTCCTAACAGCAATCCCTGATGGGGATTCATGAGTGGGCCTCATGAATCACTCTGCTTTGGTGGCACCCTGCTATGACCCATCCTGCTCAGCTATGGGGGGACTGTAACCTCACTGGGAGAAGAGAATCCTGCCTGCACTACCACCACCCCCTGCCATTGCTCACCCTCCCTGCTCTGGCTCTTTCTTGGTGGTGTCTCAGAACAACAACAATGAATGTGGGCTAAACTTCCTGTGCTCCTAGAAATCACTTTCCTGCCAATTCTAGGCACAGTGCAGCCCACAGAAAGTCTGATATATCTTTGAGTATTTGCTTTGTTTTCACCTTTTTCTAGGGAAGTCACGGGGTAGAACTTTGGATTTAGGAAGAAATTAAAGGAGAAAATAAAAAGAAGAGGTCAAAACCAAGGGGAATGAATGTGAGAGACCTAGATTTTCAGAGTAGAGTGGAGCATTCAGAGCTGCCTGCTTGGTCCTCAGTGGAAAGAGCAATTTCTTCCTCTGATCTGCCAGGACAGCAGGGACTAGGAGAAAGTTTTAAAAGTCAACAGGAACACTTTGTCAAAGCACTGAAATGGAACAAAAAAAACTGCAAGGGTTGGACAATAGATGAATAGAAGTGGGACAATATGTTGAATGTCAAACTACAGCAGTTTCCCATCATTTATTGGTGAACCAACAGCAAAAACCTCAGAAACTAGCTGTAGGACAAAGAAAATGTCTGAGGTTAGTCCAACTGTGAACTACCAGCTTGAAGAAGTTAAAGAAGAAGCAAGTAAAATATTAAGATGTATTAGGCAAACTATTTCCAGTTTTCTTCTTCAAATACTATTATATACAAGCTCATCTAGAATATTGCTGTAATTCTGGCCACCCATTTCAGTTCATCTATTTTTTGTTATATGTGTTGAGCAACATAGCAGCTCTCCTTTCTATTCTATTTCTTGAGAAATTGGTTTGAGCCTAACAAGATACAGGCTGGCAGAAAACTAAAATATAAAGGCAGTAAACAAAAGGGAGAAGCTCTTTGTGCCATAACTTAATTCTGTTGGTGGAAGATCATTTGAACATTGAGTAGCAATCAGTAAGTTTAGTCCAATAGATGGAAGATACTTTTACCATAGAAAACAAATGGAGGAGCACAAGAATACTAAAGGACATTCAAAGAATATTCTAAGAAAACATGTCTCTCAATTTATCATATTTTTTCTTATAATATTTATTAATGTTTATATTATTTTTTCTTATAATACTTTTCTTAAATATTATTACTTTTTAATATGCATCAATAATTTTAATTCAATTGCTTGAGGTCTTTTAGTTCAAGATACCTTTTATTTTTCCAATCTAATGCAGCAAATTATTCATTTTCTTCCCATAAAACGGCTATAATAAAGATTACACACTTTAAAACTGAGAGTATAATACTGGGATGGAATATGAGCCCACTTTCTAATATAGGATCTTAACATGTTTTTACATTCTACTGTATTTCTCAGGCAGTATACCTCAGAAAGACAAGCCACATCCAAACCTTTGGTCAACAGAAAGACTGTCCTCCATCACCTCCTTCTTTAGTACAATGAAAATTGCAACTGGGTGATAGATAAAATAGAAAAATCTTCCAATGTATGGAAGTATTTTAATATTCCACTGCAAACTACAGAGAGAATCACCTGAAACAACTTTAAATGTCAATGTATTTGAGAAAGATAAACGAAAACAGCTTCTGAATCTTTGAAAATCATTGGAGAGGCAGAAAAGTGACTGAACAGCTTTGATCTTCTCTATAAACAGTCTCTATGATAGGACAGCATACATGCTCAACAAGCTTGCAGATGATGCTGAGCCAGCAGTTGTTAGGAAGAGCAAGCAATATTGCATTTCCAAGAAACAGGGCTCCCACTCAGAGAGACCATGACAGCCAGAAAAGAGAGCCAACAGGAAACTTGTGAAGTTCAAATTGCTCAAGGAAGCATATAAAGAAAAAAGTAATAGAAAGATAAGGATTATCAGAATATTGCTTTGATTTTGTCCATGAATAGCTAATAAAATGTGATTTGATTTTTTTTTTCCTTAGTTGCAGAAGTGACTGTAGACAAAATATGTGAGAGAGCTGTGCAATCAATCATGCCCTGCAGAGGCTGGGGAGCTGTTCTGTGTCTGTTTCAGTAACAACAGTGATCAGGAAAGGAAATTGAATGCAAAGCTTTCAGAAGAAAATTTTTTAAATCATCACCAAGAAACCCCCACATACTTCACAAAGGGTAGCTTTACAATAGATAGCTCCTTCCCACAAGAACTGATGGGGTTTTAGGGACCCTGGAGGTTTAAAAGGTATTGAATGTTTTCTGGTGTGGGGAAGACCAGAAAAATACCACCAGTGGCTATGAAATACAGAAGATGTTAGTTGTGTTAAAAGAACAAAGGGACTATTTGGAGTGTCTGCTCTTGTCTGCTCTTATACTCCACCATATAAGAGCACCTTCCACTGATCATGGGTTGGAGATGAGATGCTGTGGATGGACCTTTGAACAAACACTGCTGCACTCAATCCTTGACAGCTCCCCTGATAATCCTCTTCCATTTTAAGTGAAACCACAAAGATTACAACCTCCTCTTCCCTTTCCTGCACCCTTTCTCAAAGAAAGTCAAGGCATGTGTCCTGCACATGCTACAAGAAGTGTCTGTCAGGGAGACAGAGGAAAGTGCAGGGTGCAAGTAAATAGTCATTCAGAAGTAGTCAGGGTGCTCTAAGCCTCACTCCAGTAGCAAACCCTGTCTCAGGAGAACATTTTATATTTTCTTAAATGTATTGTGACTCATTGATGGGAAATGGGAAAAATAATAGCATCTATTTTTGGATTGTGTTCCTGTAATACCTAACGCAAAGGGAACACCATTTGAAGCTTGTAGTGCTAGTACTACAAGTGTTATTACTATTATTATTAGATTGTAGCTTTTAGCAGTGATCACTTATAAACTAGAAGGCCTAATGCAAGTAGCAGAGAAGGAGGCCATAATTCAGTTCAGACAGTGACTTCACAAATTAGTTCCCTTCCACTATCCCAGGCATAACAAATCTGTTTTCAATGTCTCTTTTCTTTCAGTTCCTAGTATCTAAGCCTGATCCTTAAGAAACTGGGGGAGATGTAGAGGGGGTGAAAGTCAGGTTTAATGCCTATAACAATATTTTTTACAAAGATGGAAATAGTTGTGTTAAATAATATTTTTCTATCTTTTTACAGTATATTTATCCTATTATTGCATTAATAATGAGCTCATTTGTCAGTTTGCTATCCTCCACTGAGCAAATAATACGTTTCAGAGAATCAAGGTATTGCATTTCTCTTCTGTTGTATACACACAACATTTAACACTAAGACTAAATGAGATTTTTTTCTGGGAAGTATAGTTTTTGGTGTCATTGCATAATTAAAAGTAAATACAATTTTTTTAATATAAATGCACAAAGGTTTTTAGCAAAGGAAACTATTTTAATAAATGTTGAAGAAAAAAAAATTGTTCTAAAACTAAATCCTTGGCTTCAAAATGCAAAGGGGGTAGTAAACAGCCATTTAATTATCTTTTTTTTTCAATGAAAACAGGCTTTGGAAAAAAATTGTGCCCCCCTTCAGTTTTTTTAGGAAAGGTATAGCTACAGTTCAATTTATTTTTAGTTACAATATCAGTGATTAAAGAAAGCAGTATTCTGGTTTGTGGAGTAATAATGTGCTAATGCAACAAGTATTTCAGATCAGAGAGGAAGATTCTGTAGCTGCATCACGTGAGGTCTTAAAAGATCACAGTATGATTACAATTCACTGTGAAAATCAAAAAGCACTGCTTGCCTCCTTTGGAAGCAGAAACATTCCAGCAAGAATGTACATGGACTTTTGCTGGAGATTAATACCAAGTCAAAGGAAAATGTTTCCTTTACTTACATGGAGTTCTGTTTCCCTTCTCTTCTTGTTAGAAGGTAAGCACACAGATGCAGATATATAAAATGCATCTGTTGACAGCTGCAGAGGAAGAGCTCTCTGAAGCCCATTAGAGTTCTAATCCATGTCCTTTGGAAGAGCAGGTATGCCAACACTGCCAACACTGACTACATAATGAAAGCTCTTACTCCACTGAGCAGGGGTTGTCTCAATTTGTTGAATACTATATGAGTTTATTGCTGCTACTGTGAGTATGTTCATGGCTGTTTCTTTATCTGGAATCCTAATCCTCTATTTATACAGAAAGAAAAGATGGAGCAGAGGTCAGGAGAAGTGAATTTCCTTGTGATTGAGAGATATAATAAATTGTAATCATAATTTTCATTATTCATGTAATTTCTAATTCACTTTATGCCTCATTTTTTCATCCCTTGATTATACTTCTCCCTAATCAAATTTGTTATCAATATGAAAGCTAAATCTATCACTATGCACAAGTTCTTTGATCAGTTATATGCAGATTTTCCTTTTCATATTGTTTGCCGCATACATTCTTGGAAATTAAATTCTTTGTTTGATATTGAGATTTTCCAAACTGCAAGGAAACTCTGATCCTGAAAATGGCATTTAGCACTTTCCAAGTAGTGAAAATCCTATCCATTTATGCTAAACTTTAAGACTCTGGATTCCATTTGTTTCCCTTCCAAATTAAAAATATATAACTGTAAAAATGGGAACCTAAATATTGACAGACAATAATTCCTCAAATCTACATCATAAAACTGTGCACTGGTTTTAACAACTAACTGCAAAGCAAGAAAACACATGAGGTTTTCATTTTTTAGTGCCTTTAAACATTATGACCAGTCCTGCAGCATGTAATCACTCCATTCTCATAAAAAGGGTAGCATATGTAGAGACATCTTAGCCATAGAATGGCAGAATCAGTTGGATTGGAAAGGGCATCTTGAGATCATCGAGTTGAACCTGTGATCCAACATCCCCATGGCAACTAGACCATGGTGCTGAGTGCCACATCCAGTCTTTCTGTAAACATGTCCAAAAACAGTGACTCCAACACCTCCCTGGGCAGCCCATTCCAACATCTAATCACCCTTTATGTGAAGAAATTCCTCCTGATGTCCAACCTAAACCTCCCCTGGGGCAGATTAGGACCATGTCCTCTTATCCAGTTACTAGTTGCCTGGGAGAAGAGGCCAATACGTGTCTGGCTGCAGCCACTTCCTCTACAGTCTGGCTTCCCAAGAAAAGACATAGAAGGTGTGCAAACCCTTCATTTTTGTCTATTTGCAATCATCTGCAGGACTCTCAAGTGTGAGAGTTTTTGTGAGTAAGAATGAAAAAGTTCTAAGGACAAAGTAATTTGAGAATTACTATAATGGCAGGAGGACTATTATGAAAATTGTATCTAAGTGGTCTGTATTTTATAAGAAAATAAGTATCAAAAAACACTTTGTGATCTGTTGCTAACACCCCTCAAGTCCCTTTGATGTGGTAACTAAATCTAAGACATCAGAGCTACCTAGATCTGCCTTTAACTACCAGGAAAATAGTTAATATTTTGTATTTTTGGAGGTCTTTTAAATTGTTTTTATATACTTAATCAAAATGTGTTCTGATTCCCCTTCAGGGAAACAAAAATTTCCTTCTACTTTGAGCAAGACACTGGTCAGCTTCACAACTGATGTGAACTAAAATGACTCCACAACCCAAGTCAACAAAGATTTGGATACTGAAGTGAATTTCAGAAGCCTCGAGAGAAGCCAAGGGACATACTCAAGATTTAAGAATAGAGTTGCATTTTCCCCAGCATTGGAATTTTTTTTTTTTCTCCAAATTGCTTGTGATTTTTCAATAGGTGATCTTCAAAAGCAAACTTTTCAAAATTCCACTTTTGGATTGGGATCTTCCTGCAGAACACAACACTCAATTTCTTCTATATTACATTATCCAACATAAAGGAGCTATTTTTTTTTCCAAAACTGATTAGCAAAAGTGTCTTTTCATAAATTTAGCCAGCCTTCTTATTCTACTTGCATAGAAGTTAAAAGTCAGTCCCTGCTGGCTCCATGACAGCTCACAAACCCACTTAGGAAAGAGGTGTGCCCCACATGCTCAATTTCTGTTAAAAGTCCAACTGCAAGACAAGTTGCAGCGTGGAGCCAACTCAGCCCTTTCCCTGTTGGGATCCACACACCTTTCCCTAGCCTGGATGAAGATCCTGTAGACTCGGAGAATTCAGCAGCAGTCTGTCCTAACATGTAAATTAACCCTGCTTTTAGTAAAGGCTGGAAAAGTTGACCTTTGAGACCCCTTCCAGCCCTTATTATTCGACGATAATACTCTTCCTGCCCTTCCCACCAGACCACAGCCCCAGCTAAGAGCTCAGCCCCACACTGCCACACCTACTCCCCTACCATCTATTGCCTACTACTGAAAACCAGCACCTTGTCTCTGTTCCTCTCCCTATGGCAGCCAAGACTTCCAGCCCTTCCCACATCTAGCTGTCCTAGATTGCCAAGCAATGTGTATTCTATTTGCCATCTGTTAGAGGTGTGGCAGTTATCTTCTGTTAATTGGGCAGTTTCCTTTATGTCTTCCACAAACCAATCCTCCCTCCAGGGGGACATCCGCTGTAAATGGGCCATGACTGTCACTGCATGACTGATAAAAATCACAGCATACCGTTGTGAGATGCCCCACCCAGAGGGAGGAGCCAAGCATTCCTAACTGGATATAATCTGAGATTCTGGGACAGCAGAGCAGCCTTTCCACTGGATTCCCAGAGGAGCAGCTGCCTCTTCCACTGGATCTTCAGAGGAAGACTGCACCCTTCTACAGGATCACTGCTCCAACAGAACCACAGCTGCCACTCCAAGGGGACTGCAGCCACCATTCCAACTGGACTGCTACCAACACCCTGACCAACAGGGTGTCATGTTGTATTCTGACTCTGACAGTTTGTTTTGATTTACTGCATTGTTTATTTTATTTTTATTTTCTTCCCTAATAAAGAACTGTTATTCCTGCTCCCATATCTTTGCCTGAGAGCCCGCCTTAATTTTTCAAATTTATAACAATTTGGAGGGAGGGGTTTACATTTTCCATTTCAGGGGAGGCTCCTGCCTTCCTTAGCAGACACCTGTCTTTCCAAACCAAGACACTAGCACATACACCTTCTCACCAACTCTGTTCTCCCACCCTTACACTATTTCTGTCCCATGCCTAAACATTCATCTGTTGAGGAAGGTGCTCCTGGTACCTGGCCAGGCTCATGCAGGGACTGTGAAGCACAGCAGAAGAGATTCAATGGATAAAAACAAAGAATGTGAAGTCCTTGACAGTCACCTGGTTTTGGTAACCTGAATGAGTGATGTACCTGCACAGAAGCATTTGTCCCCAGGATCAGACACCCATAAGCAGCCAGGACTTTTGGATATTAGATGCTCGCAGTAGCCATAGGCTGGCAAAAATTTGAGAGAGACAGAGAGAAACACATAGCAATTTTAGGGCAGTAAAATCTCACCTTGGAAATCACTCTATTTTTCTTGGCCTATTTTTCTTTTTTATATTATCCAATATATTTTATTTTGGTATGCACTTTAAATCTTCCTATGTCTTTATTTTTAGGATATTATCATGATCCCTGCAAGTTCCACAAAATCCTTACTGAAGTGTGGCTGATGTTTTTTTCTTTTTCTTCATTGATGGTTACCAGGCTTTACATGTGGGAAAAACTCCTGCCTGATACTCATAAAGTCATACATATCCTTCACATGATCCTCAGGAATGTCTGGCCTTATCAAATTTCAGCCACACTGTCCCCTGTGGGAAGTTCCCTTAGAAATCGTACAGAAACTGGGACAATAATCTCCTCTGAACAGATTTTCCATCATTTATATATCTGAGATACAAGGTCAGATATGGCTTTTAATCTTCAAGCAGTTCGACTTAACTCATGGGATTCCACAACTATGAGCCCTTTCTCTCCTCTGCATCACTTTAATACTTGAGGAACAAAATCCTTTTGAAGTTTGTATGCTTTTAGTTCTGCCTTTGCTTATCAAGGGACCTCATTAGTGTCAGTCTTTTAAATTATCAACAGGCAGAGGAAAGCTCCACATGACTGTACGCTATTTTTTGGCACACTGCAGTGTACATTTGCTATATAATTAAAATGCTCCTTAGCCTGAACCAGTATGGTTACAGAATCTTTACTTTGGCACAGCCACAGTCAAAATAGAGTTTAATGGTCTTACTTGCTGTCCTAAAATTCTTAGCACAAAAAAAAAAAAAAAAAGGTGAAAGCACAGAGGAAACAACATGCTCTCCCATGAGTTAGAGGGTAACACAAAAAGCAAGGTGCAGAAGAAGAGAGTGTCCAGGTCTCTGAAGGGGAAGGTACAAGTCCACATTCCTTTTTTTATCCCATCCTGCCTTGTAGCCCCTCAGAGGTACAAAAAGAAGAGACTGATCAACTGTGTACCTTGAAGTGGAGCCTAATTTTGGGCAACTACCTTCAGCCACCAGGTAGGCTCAGGTGTGTCACTGCCATGAGCTGTTCTTCACAAGAGTAGAAACACTCATGTTTTTAATTAGACATCCACATCTTTTAGATTACTGCTGGCTTTCAAGTAACTACCAAAACCATGGCACAGGCTACTTCATCTAATTCCTGACATCCTCAGAGTCAGTAGGTTATTGAAATCACAAGTGATGCTATCACAAATACATGTACGATAGAAAATCTTAAAAATATTTGGATCTGAGTTGTTTTATTGCAGGAGCTCAAGCATACTTTATTACAGAATGGATGAGTCTCTTGCACTTTGCTTTGCAACATTGGGTAAATGTGAAGAAATACTGACCATAGTAACTGAAAAAGTAATGCTCTCTATCCCCTCCAAAACTCCTTTTAATCAAAAACAGACCAGGCCCATGGAGAACACCTGAGGCCTCAAGTCCACTGCTGGTGGCTGAGCTCTCACACCTGAAAACCCCACCCACACCCAGGTGTGTGCTCCAAATTTCTCAAGCCATGCTCTGCCACATTACTACATCCCTTTCTCAGTTCCCTATCTCAGCTCCATGTTTCCTGATTCAGCCCACTGATACCCTGCAGCAATTAAATAAGTCTGTATCAAGGTCCTTTGAGCCCAGACCTATAAGAGGTGGCATCTTGCTGGTGCTGGTTCCTGGCCATATTTACTGCCACTAGACCTGAGCTGCAGATTGACATTTTGGCTTGACCTTAATCCTGTCTCACTACCAGACACTTGCCTGAGGATCTGGGCTCTTGGCTGAATGTGGCAGCTGTATTTTCTTTAATAACATTGTTGGGTTCTGTCTGGAGTGGCCTCTGCACTGCTGACCATATTTTCATGTCCCTGAAGGAACAGTTGACCTTTGCTGCTCCTGGACAGGTGGGAGGGTTTGTTTGTGGAAGGTGGAAGTCTCACTTGCATCACCCTGATATAATGTACTCTGAATGTATAGTTCTTGGTTTTCACCTGATTTCAGGCTGCTTTCTTGACACATCACTGCCCTCTTCAATTACAAACCTTTACTCTAAACTACTTCAACCTTCTTTCTAATATGGCAACTTACCAAATATTACATTTATCCAGCCAAAACATTTATGAATACACTGACTAGATTCCTACTGAAGAAAAGCTGTAGTGACACCTTGCACAATACATCTCTTCCAATTTGATATTAAATCATGAATATCCTTTCCAGTAAGCTGTATCTGTCCTTCAATTCTTCACATTTGTGCTGTATTTATTTTCTTTAACTTCATTTTAACAGCAACATGGAAGATTTCTACTAAAATTGTAAGATAGGGTTTCATATATGAGAAGAGCTAGCATATTCTGAAATAACTCATTATTGACAAGGCCATGTTGATATTTTTCAGTGTGTTAATTCCTAGTTGGTTCAAAAACTGTTATCACTTTAAACAGCTTTTTGGGAATCAGATTCAGATTCTCTTAATCATATGATGACAGCTCATGGTGTACACCACCCAAAGAAAAACCAAACAAAAAAACCCTTTCACTATATCTAATCTTCCAAAACCTCCTTCATCCATTCAACAGCTCTGAGTTAACTGACTGCTTTTCTTAGCCCAAATCCTCTATGTATCAGAAGCTGAATTTCATTTGTTTATGCCGATTTCAAGTCATCAAGTACTGATACTTTCCAACCTGTTTTCTTTCCATTCTTGTCCAAGCTGTTGTTAGTTATACAAATCCAAGGTATAGACTAACAGACTGAAAAGATCCTTAACACATTTGCCTTCTTAATGTTACTTCTCATTAGTTTTTAACTTTCTTTTACCCTTTTCTCTAGCTCTGTCTTGATTTTTCTAACTCTGTTAATAACCTCTTGCACCAACTCTTTCTTCTCATCTTTAAAAATCTGATTCATTTTATGCTTTCAGTAGGATTCTTGCTTCCCTATTTTTTTTTTATATTTTGTTTTCTGGGGTTCTAAGCTTCACTTCTGACAGTGATGGCTGATAGCCAACAGCAAGCCAAGGGTGCAAGAAATTGAAATGAAATGCCATTGGCCTTGTGAAATATCTTTTAAAACATTCCCATTCCTCGGGCATTCAAGCATCTCACAGAAGACCACAGTTTCAGAGCAAGCCCAGAGCTTTTCTGAAAGCAACCTTTTTAACTCTTTGGAAGTAAATGTAAGGAAAAATCAGACATGAGTTTAAAAGAATTTTTTTTTTGTTTTAAAAGAACTCTTTATCTTAGAAAAGCATCATGGAATTCAGAAATGCAGGATATTTTCTTCCTTGTCTTCATGAATTGCCCTTTTACCTATTTATTTTTAAACTGAAAGTTCAAACTGCTTCTGTGTCTTTCAGTTTAAGTGAATTGCTTATCTTCTCTTCATATTCCATTTATCCATGACTTCCCCAGTTCTGAATCATCAAAATCCTTTTCTAGATTGTTTTACACAAACAAAAAATATAATCAATGAATAATTATTACTCATAGGGTGTTACATACTTAAATATTATGAATTGTGATGGGTTTTTAAAAATCTTTTGTTTGTTTGTTGGTTTAGAATGGAGTCTTACAGTACCACCTAGTCACCTACAAGTAAAGATCAGAATATTGGTGGTACTAAAATCCTTTAAAACAATCTATTGTTTTATCCTTTGCTCTGTCCCTGAGTCATATTCTTTGGGTGAGACACTGCTCTGCATGAGAGATGTTTATAATTTGTTCTGCCTAGATAAATGTTCTATAACAAAGGCTCAACATTAAGCTCCAGCTAATATTTGCTAAACTACTTATCGCAGATTAAGGTGTGGCTACACAGTGCTGATTAAACAGCCCTTCAAAATGTACCCAGTGTTTTCCAGAAGCCTAAATACAATATACGCCGCATGATTCTGATTAGTACTTCCAATTTTAATAATTTTTTTTTCCCTGCATTGGTATTTTCCCCATTGTCATAAATAATATATAATAGTTACATATCATTTGGCAAATGATAGTATCTCTAGCAGTGCTATGCTTTCGTATGTTATGCCCATTTCTCCATAGTGGCCTTGGGTGTCAAGTTCAGCATTCATTGACATTACTGAAATTAGGATCCAAGTACCAAAGCAGAGTTAAATGATGATTCTTCCTCAGAAGCAGATACACAGTGCCTACAACAGGTACTAAACCTGAAATCTATAATGATTGATCTGCGGTAAGAACATTCTGCTCATGCCTTCAATTTTTATGACTGCAGCTATTGAAACAACTCATTTAGCAAAACTGACACTGGAAGCACGTCAGAGACTTAGACCAGATAAAGAAAGAGAAACAACAAAAGTTTTTTTTTTTTTGGTGCTGGGACTCATTGTGTAAGGAGTTGTGAAATTGAATAGAGGATAAATAATAGCTGAATGATAATTATGACCTCAGTTACACAGTCATGGTATGGGAAGGCAGGTTTACTCCTCTTTCAAATAATCATTTTTAGTATATTAATTATGCAAAAGGTTGCATGCAAATGGAATTTCAGCTCCTAAAATGTCAAATAGCAAGAAATCATTTGGGGAACTAAATAATGGCTTCTTTGCAAATGTCAAATTACTAAAAACAACACAACATTTTTCAGAAACCTTCTACTAACCAAGTCACTTACACAGATACAGATAGTGGTTCAGGAAAAAAAAAAAACTCAACTGCTAGTTACCAATAAATAATTGCTGGCAAAATATGCCACTTTTCCCACACTTTATGCCCTTGACCATTTGTGCTAAAGGCAGTGTATATTCACTCAGAGAAAAAGCATTTGGAAAAAGTATTGTTGCAAGAAAAAACCATACTTTTGACTTCGCAGTCTACTGTAACACAGCTCTGATGGGAAAACGAGAAAAGTTGTTACCAAAGTGTTATTTTGTCATAAGCTGGAATGAGCTCAGTAGTCTGTATCAAAGAGTCAGGTCTGGTTTTATTTACTCCATATCAACATTGCATATATGTAGAAAATTTAATTCAATAAAGTAAGCAGTCTCGTGGATGTGCTCATCTTCACTGCTTATATGTTGTTCTGTTTACCAGCTTCTTGAATTTCTTTTGAGCTTTAATTTTTCCTGTCACACAACATATCTGCCTTGGCAATGGAGACTATTCAGATTATGGTAGGAGTCTGAGGGGGCACAAAGGAGAACAAAATAAAATCATCCGATGTTTATTGCTCTTCTTTTTTTTTCTTAAGAAAGGCAAAAGAATTTGTGTTGAAAAGTTTTTATGTATGGAGTTTGAGTTGGATAGGTAGGGTTAAGAATTTCAGAATCTAAACCACGCTTATAAAGAAAGGCATTATTTGTCTCATCTGTTATATCTACACATTCACTTATTTTAAAGTCATGAAATTGAAAAATGAAATTGAAACCTGCTGAGAAGACACTGAGAAAGATACCACTATCAACAGCAATGTATTTGGTTAATATTTCTTATTTTCCTCTTAGTTTACCTACCAAATTTCAGATTTAAACTGTAATTTGTTTTGCAAAGTCATCATATTTGGGAATTGTAATATGACTAGAATTATACTATGACTAGTATCAGAATTACTGACTCAGGTACCACAGTTACAGATATACAGAGGAACTCTCAAAATGTATCATAATCTAGTCTCTACATTTTAGCAGATGAAGTGTAGGTAAATAATTTGTACAGATGCCTATCTAATATTTTCTTATTTACTTGGAGTGAAAGAGTTGGTGATTCTGGGAATAAGGGTGTCCACGCAAGTGCCCAGCTAAGAGACACAAGTTTTCAGAGGTGTTATTTACTGGTCAGTGTGAATATAATTTGTAGGCATCCACACTGCTACTCTCATAGAGTTGCCTAAAGATTTCCTTCTGACGATTTTATCCCTTGTATTCCTTTTTTCTGAATTAGATGGACTTTCTCGCAGCTCTTGCAGAAATTTTTCTCCATCAAAACACTGCCTGAATTAACAACCAGTCCCTAATTATTTTTTTATATTCGTTCCAATTTTGATACCCCATTGAAGCAGATAATAATGGAAAATGGAGGAAGACACTAGTGTTACTACTACTGCTACTACTACTGCTGAAAAGTGCAGGTGATTAAAGATTTGGTAGGCAAAAGAAGATAAGTTAGGTAAAGATGAGAAAGTATTTTGAAACAGAAGATGCATAAATAGGTGAGGAAGGAGCAACGAATCTGTAAATAACTGTAGTCTGTAATTCCTCAGTAAATATGAAGGCACATGAACATTGGCTGAAATTCGTTGCATGAATGTTGCATGAGTTTTTAATAGTTAAATGGTTTGTACACTCTGGAGTAGTTCAGCTCAATGTGATCAACATATTGTTTTGGGTCTTCATCCCACTTTAGGAAATGGGAATTGCCTGCTGAAGCACTTGGAGAGATCTGCTACCATTGTGACAAGAAATAATAAAACTCACACAAGGTGTTCCAGTATCCAAACAGGAACAGGAAAAAGAGAACTTTATTTTTCAGACTTCAACATTTATAGAATTCTAAAAGTGACAGTGGATTGGAGAATGGCATTGTTACTGCTCCAACCACACTGGTCAAACTAACAGTCCATCAAAATTCTCCTCCTATAGAGAAGAATACAAAACAATCATTATTTACATGAAAGTGTGTGAGAAACTCCATTACAAGAATGTAAACATCAGAAGGCTTAGAGAAACTCAAAAGAACAAAACAGAGATCTTCCAATTTTGGATTGCTCTGGGTCTATACAAGATAAGTGGTGACTACTGGCTAATTTTCTTAGAGTCCACTCTCCTGTACTAAGCCAAAACAGTAAAGTACCCATAGGCTTCACTAGTTCAAACCACTGCAGCCTGGTCAGAGCATCTAACCAGGGAATCCTTAGATGAAGGTGAGTCATTGACCAAGTTTTGAGAGTTCCCAAAGTCAGCAAGAAGATGCCACTTATACCTGTTCCACTCCTGTGGTCCTCTGAGCTGAACACATATATTCTTACTGTTGCAAGCAAGGTTATAAAAGAGAATGTATTATCAAGTGGTAAGCAAGGATATAAAGGAGAATGTATTATCAGGTGGTAGACTGCAGTGTTGGGAATAGGGGTAGAAAAAGGATTTTCTAGAATTTTGTACAGATAATGAGAAGTTTTCCCTGAAGAAGTGGGTAATCAAACATTAAGACTTGAAAATTTCCTTTCATGCTATTGTAAACTCTATGTGCAGGCTTATTCTCCACTTAAGAAACTTATCTTTGTCTCTGCTTTTCCTAAGTTTTATTATTAATCAGAGAACACATACATGGAAATTTCTTTATCCCATTGTTTACCATTTGTATTGTATGGTTTTGTTAGCACAGAGCACCTCTTTCAACTTCTGCTTACTAAACACCTCCCAGAAAACCTCATCTACCACATTAGAAGAGATGTCAAGTAAATAGTCTTCATAACACCTACGAAATTCCAGTTATTCAATAAACCATATACAAGGATTTCCTGTCTGCTCAAAAGTGGAAGTGAGTGAAAGTAGTGAAACCATCCAGTGAGCAAGAATCACTGGGTGGTTTTATGGAGTAAATTCTAGGTGAGCCTAGCACAATCTTCCTGTCCCAAGGAATACACAGCCTCAATAGTCAAGACACTAAGAATGATCAGATTTAAATTAAGATATGGGACTACAATCAGAGATCCCAAATGTAGAAATTATTATCATATTATTATCAATGTTTTACATAGCATATCAAGACCTCTGCACAGAACGTATGTCCATTGAACATACATCCTCAGTAGAAAGTGCTGAGAACCCCAAGTAACAGAGAGAAAAATGATTCTGTCATTATTCTGAGTGACCTAAAACCAGGACAGTGACCTATAAAGACACACTAAACCTTAAACATCTTAGAAGATCTCAAGCTGAAAGGCAGGCAAATTGGAAGCCAGTGTATCTGCATGCTTTTTATTATACTGGATGGAACCTGGAGTTCTTCTCAACCAAAAAAAAAATCCCCCTGCCAATGAACAAGCAAGGGCCAAGAAAATTTTTCATTAACGTTTTTTGAATATAACTCTGAGCAGGCCAGCTAAATCCAGAGAGATGTGCTCACACAGCCTGAACATGAAGTATAGCTTTGTAGATAAGCCTGTCTACAGGTAGTGTGTAGATGCAAAGGCCTTTGCAAGAGATACCAAGCTGGAACTTGTTCCAGGTGTTCTGCAGCATGAAGGTGCTCAGTTCACATCAATTGGGAGTAGCCATAGATAGGATAGACATGTTCTGTTTGGAACAATTACTAGGGAAGGCATTGGTCTGTCAAGGAGATTGTAAGGACATAATAGAGGTAGTTTTTGTCTGCTTATACTTCAGTCTTCATATTACTCATCCTGTTCCTGCTCTTTTTTCCACTGTATCTCACATTTTTGGTTGTTTGAAGTCTTGTTTCCACTCAGAGCACCTTTTTGTGTCAGTCCCTTGTTGGTCAGTCTCTTCCATCCTGACATCTAGGTATCACTGCACTCTGGTCAACTCTTCTCCCCTGTTTACTTTTGTAGGTTTGGGTTTTGTTACTTGTTTTTGGGGTTTGTTTGTTTGTTTGTTTGTTTGTTTGTTTGTTTGTTTGTTTTTTCCTGTGTTACATTTCTCATTCTCTTTCTCCATCCATTTCTTTTCATTTGTATCGTATTTTCTGCCTTGTCTCTTGCTCAAATAAGAAATAGTGCTCTCCTTAATTAAGCAGAAGAAATTCTGTATTAAGGACACATTAGTGGTAGGGAGAATGTGGTCTCCCTTTCACACATTTTCATGGAATTAATCTCCCAGGAATTAAGTGCAGTTGCAGATAAAGGCTGCATGATACCAACTCATACTTTGCTGTAATTTTTTTGATGTTGTTGGTTATGTGCTTTTTACTCGTTGTACAGCTTGGGAACTTGAATCATAATGCTAAAAGTGTAGAGGAATCAAAGCTATTGATTCTGACAAGAAGAAATATGCTTTTTCAATATCTAAGCAGCCATAAAGAAGAAGGTGCAAATATTGATTTGGTATATTGCTACCATTCTTTACTTAAGAGTGCTGGCTGAGACAGTGATGTCAGTGGTCAATGGTGTTACAATGGTTATTGCTGTAGCATGGACTGTAGCTGATCTGACACTGAGACAGCCATTAACATGTTTTGAAATAAAATCATTAGATATATGTCCAGACCTAAAATTAGACCATAATGTTTATCACCAAGCTTGAGGAATAAGTGTGGTAGAAGAACAGTTAAGTGGACTTTTCCCTGTGATACAATAAACTGCTATTGCATTTTGCCTCAGGATGATATCTTGGAGCACAGCTATGTAAGTAAAAAAAAAAAAAAAAAACAAACAAAAAACCACATATGTCAGGATCCAGTAGGTCTTTACCTCTTCTGGTTTAGGTTTTACTTCTAATTTTTTCTCTCTTTTCCCACTGAAATGGGAACTATGTTTATACTAGGAAATTAAGACCCCAATACTTGGATTCTTAATCCTCCAGCAGGAGGGAAGAATGTGGTTGTTCTGAATTATAAAAGAGATAAGAGCTATGTTTTTATGCTGGGGACATGGATGCCCAAGTTAGTCTTACACTCTGAAATTTTCTTTAACACGTGGCACATTGTACACAGTTACTCTTGGGATACCCTCATTTTTCCAGTGGTAAAATCTGCAGTCATTGGAAATACATAAAGTGGGCTGTGCAAATGAGCACAGATTTTTGTTCCACAAAATAGTTTCACTCCAGCACATCATAGGTAAATATTGTAACACTCAAACAACACAGTTACCCCAAGTTCACTTCAAAATTTCAGACCATGGATTAAGGAACAAAAGGTGAATGTGCAAATAGATTTAAAACAATGAATATGAGAAGATGGCATACACACAAACACTCTGCTGGGAGAAAACATAAACAGGCAACACAGTGCTGACTTTATAAGGCTGCTCATAACTAAATGTTCCCAGGTGTTTTTACATCACTACAATTAATTAACTACTCTTCCATAGTATTTAATGGTTAACAAAGAGTTCTTTGAGATGCTTGGCAACAGCTCCCAGTATGTAAAAAAGGGATAAACATTCAGTCTTTTTAAACCTCTGCTTTTCTAGACAGGCACACCATAACAAAAGGGGGGAAGAAAGGTTGCCAGAAAGAGCTAGAAAGTGTCAGAAAGTTTCCATCAGCCTAATGGAGCCCATAAATGATAGCAAAACACAAGATAATGGTGTACTTGCAAGCCTTCATCTTTAATGATGCTGAAATTTGAGACCATTTTGTTTGTATATTTGGAAAAGTGGTATAAGGATCCTCAGAGGCAGTAATGTCAATACTGCTCTTCTTCTTTAAACTAAATTATTTTCTTCTTCCAGAGCTGTTACACAGTGTTGTTAGGCTGAAAGCAAGGCATTTTTAATGCAATTCATACAGGAACAAAGCAACTGTGCCATGGGATGGACTCTCACTGCAGAGGTGTGAAGAGCACAGGGCTGAATTTCCATGAAGAGACTGAGACCTGCTGGGCAACCTGGGGCTGGGTTTGTAAATCAGTGTGGAGGCAGAGGAGATGTGGGGAAGGCACTCAGCAACAGAAGGCTGACTCTGAAAGTGACTCACAGAGTGAGGGACAGGGAATCAGAGAGAAACTATGGCTGAGCTCTGAATTGGGAGGTTCTGGAGGGGAATAAAATAAGTAGGAGATCTCAAGAAAGAAAAGACAAGATGAGCATTTTTAAGGACATGAGCTGGGTGCATAACAGAAAGTGCTCTAATGTTTGGCCACAAAGCCTCAGCTGGATGTGCAACATTGCTGAATACTTTCAAAAAGCAGAGTTTCTGATATTTGTACCTTTTCAACAATAGATAAAAGGAAGGAAAGGTTCATTGTCTCATTTTCTTTCATCTTTGTGAAATGTGCTGGTTTGGACTGGGATAGTTGATTTTTTTCTCAGCATCTAGTATGAGGTCAAGGTTTGGATTTGTGCTGGAAGGAGCACACATTTTACCACAGGAGTGTTTTCATGATGGCTGAGCAACCCTTGCACAGAGCCAAGGCCTTTTCTGCTCTTCACACCATCCCACAAGTGAGGAGACTGGGGGTGCAGAAGAAGTTAGGAGGGGTCACTGTGGAACAGCCAACCCTGACTGGCCAAAGGGACACCTTATACCATATGGCATATGCTCAGCATGTAAACCTGGGAGAAGAAGAAGGAAGGGAGTTTGGAGCAATGGTGTTTGTCTTCCCAAGTCATGGTTACATGTGATGGAGCCTTGTTTTCCTGGGGATGGCTGAGCACCTGCCTGCCCATGGGAAGTGGGGAATGAATTCCTTGTTCTGCTTTGTTTTCATGCATGGCTTTTGCTTTCCCTATTGGTTGTCTTTCTCTCAACCCACAGGTGCTCTCACTTTTACCCCTCTCATTCTCTCTCCCATCCCACTGTTGTGGGGGAATGAGTGAATGGCTGTGTGGTGTTTAGCTGCCTGCCAGCTTAAAGCAGGACATGCAGTATTATGTAAGAAGCTGAGTAGAAGCATTTAGTTATGGCCTGTAAAAGACTGGTAGAGATGCTCCTCTCCATCTAGTATTCAAGGAGGACTTCGGCAAAAATTAAATATGAGATTCATGCTGCTTACTGAGGATATGATTCTGTTCTTCAGAGGATAGATGACCTTGTAACCTGCCTTCTTGATCTCTTCTCTGTCTCATTTAAGCACAGTTTGAAACTAGTTCCAGACAAACCATTTCTACAAGTACATATTTTTCAAATATTAACTTACACAATCAATATTAATGAATAACTGGAGGGTCTTGTGCACGAAGTCCTGATTTTCTAAGCATGTAGACACCATCACAGGAAAAGTGGCTAGGTAGGAGTAGAAGTGGGTAGGGGATGACTCTCTTGGGGGACAAGAGGTCTTTTAGAGGGATATTTGTAAATGAACATTTGAAGACAAAGACCTCCCTGAAGAGGTTGATTTTAACATCTGGAGCAGAAGTATTTTAATAACTGGTTCAAAAAAACTCTCTTTCTTTCTCTTATGTCATTTTGGAAGACAAATTTTTTAGTTTTGTGTAATCTTTACTTTTCTTGCTCATATGTATTTCCATTATGGTATAATTCTATCAGATAAAAAAAAATAAAAATAAAAATAAAAAAACACAACCATGAAAAACCCCCAAACCATCCCACACTACCACACACATGCATTTTGCCAGATTCTTGTGCTGCTGTTTTCTCTGAAAAATCACATGTATTTTTCAGTGACTCTGGTCTACTGTAAAAAAATATGGAAGAAAATAAATTCCCTGGCTGAAGACAGTTTGAAAAGGGCCAGGTGAGTGTGGCCACTCATCTGCATGCAGTATTTTCCTGAAAGCATACTTTTCCTTAGTACAAAAAGCTGTTAGCGAGAAGTCATTAAAAAACTCCTAAATATTGATGCAAGGAAATGCAGCAGCAAGGGGATTAGGAGAGTGGCTTTAAAGCATAAGCTTGCAGCATGTAGACAATTATGACTCACACATCTGTGCTGTCCTCAATGAATTTAGCACTGTAATCAACAGTATATACATTTCTCGCTTTTCCACCAGGTAAATCAGAAAAGGTTTAGTCACATTTTCCATTCATCCTTCAAATTCTGTAAGATCAGTATGTCCCACACTTATTTTAGATGCAGCAGTGCTGCCTTTTTGTTAATTTTAAAGTTCCCAGTGACTGCATTCTGGGAACAGATTTTCTGCCTTGTTTGGGTTTCTGTGTGTAACTTTTAATTAAAACATACAGTGCAGCTGGCCAAAATACTACACTCCCTCTTTATCACTGTGTTGTTGTTAGTAGAAAAATACAAATAATAGTACTGTGTGCTTTAATCCTAATTTCCTATGGAATTTTATTTGGGTGAGCTTTTAGTTTTCCATTCAATCCTACAAGCTTTTGATCCCCTTCTAAACTTGGCTTGACAGGATGATAGAGCTACCAAAGATAAGACAGCTGCTTCGAGTGCTGTGAAACTTGGGCAGGGGTGAGCAGAGAGGCACCAGCAGCAGAGCTGGAGCATGCCCCTCATGGCAGAGACACTGGGTACCTGTGTGAGCTGCTGGGCCTGAAGGGCACAGGAAGGACCAAGAGCCCCCTTTTCTGGTGGCCAAGGGGGACAGAAGGGGCTGAGAGCACAGCCAGGGCAGTGGGTGGGCGGAAGGAAGCAGAGATGGTGGGAATGTGATGGTGAGGATACCATCTGATGGGACAGGGGAGGCACACAGCAATATTGTGGGGGATGCAATGCCTTTCCTCAGGAAAATAGGCTTCAGCTGATTTGTCACTTAAGGGACAAATATGCTTGAAAACTTTGGTTTGAAAGGAAATACAAAATTACATATTTTTAAATGAAATCATGGAAAAGCTGTGCAACTGTGTTTGTTTTTCCTTTGTTTTTATTGATTAGCCTTGTTTCTCTAGTCAGAATCAAAACCTAAATAGGAATTTGAATTTCTGCAAATTTGTCATTTTTCATTTTCATTTTCATAATTTGTCATTTTTCTTGGAAAATTATTTCTAACCCCTTAAATTTTCTTTCTTTTTTTCCTTCCCCCTCCCCACTTCTAATCTGTTTAGTTTATTGTCATTTAATTCATGGTATACTGGTGAAAAATTGCTACAGAATGCCTGCCTGCCTTATCAGTTATGACCAGGTAGCAGGGGCTAAGTTCTGATTCCAAATTTGTTTCAAAGTGTGGACATTAATAAAACATTTATAGGTGCTAATTGATCAGTAGCTCAGTATTGAGCTTCATGCAGAGGTTCCTTGCAAACAGTGTAAATATTTCAATATTGTAAATGTTGCATCTGTTTTTTACTTGTTGCCTGTACAGGAGTAGAGTCAGCAGGATTATTTGGATTCAAGTTAGAGCTTGCTAAGGTGTATTAGCTTTCAAATTAAATCACATTACCAACATAAGTAACACATTTTTATGCTACAAGGACTGAAGAAGGAGCCAAACAGTACTTTGCATGCTTTGTGATCTCAGGTACTACTTCACAATTTTGTGGTAATAGTTTAAATAAATCATTTTCAAACAACAAATGCTTAAAATTAAGGCTCTAGGATAGTATTTAGAAGACTTGTTTCTGCTCTTGAATTTGCTACAGCTTCTGCATTTGACCCTTGGCCAAGATAATTAGGGCTTTGCTTTTGCGTGTTTAATTTACTATCTGGGAAGTGGTGATAATGTTATATTTGGCTAGTAAGAGGTAAAAGCATTCATGTTTGTAATGAATTGAAATACCATGGCAATAAAAGACAGTGGAGGGCAAGCAAATGTGCAGAGCTTCTTTGCTCCCAAAGCACCTTGTGTTTTCCCCTGGTTCTGCTAGAAATACAGCTATTTTTCTTCCCTACCAGACCTGGAGTTTAAGGTACTGGTATGAACATTCTTCTGGTCAAAATCTCACAGTAAATAAATAGTGTCATCTGGACTCTAGCTCTTGCTTCAGGCAGGATGGACTTCAAAGCTAGGTCTTGCTCAGGAATTTATTTAGGCATGTTTCGAAAAATTCTAAGGATGGAGATTGCCCTCTCTCTCTGGGCGGCCTGTGACAGTGCTCAGACACTCTTGTGGAGTTGAATTTTTCCTTCTGTCTGCTTGGAATTTCCCTTCTTCAGTCTGAGTATTGTCTCTACCCTTTACTTCATGCATCTCTAAGAAATGTCTGACTCTGTTTTCTCTTTAGCACCCCCTTGGGTAGAAGAACACATCAATTACATCATTCCAAGGCTTTTCTTCTTGTCTAAAAGCTGTTTAGGCTTTTAGAGAAATTTGGGTGAGGAGGTGGGTTTAGATTTAGTATTTTTTAGCTCTGATGAAACAGACTGCTTTGAAACTGAACAGCAATTTTAAATTATCTGCAAACATGATTTTTTCCCCAAAATGTGGAAAGAAGTAACCCCATTGTGAATCCTTATTTTTAAAATGTGGTATGTTTTTATTTCACTCACAGGAGAATCACATCATTTTCTCAGAGCCCAACCTAGTTCTTGAGGTGGTTACATTAGCATTAGATTTTACATTCAAGAATGAAGTAAGTAAGACAGTAGGAGGCAGTAGGACAGGCCCCTTTTTGCATTAGAAAATTAAACTTTTTTTTCTTTAATTTCTTCAGGTGTGGCATTATGCAACTATTTGAAATAAACCCTTTCAACCCCTTCCTACCTTTTTAATGCTAGTGTAGTTTGAGCTGAATGGCCTTACAAGGTCAGTGGCTAACTTCGAACTATCCCCCACCTAGGAATGATGGAGCTGACAGCTGCAGCTCCAGACAAGGAATGCTTAGAGGGCAGTAAGTGTAAGGACCAAACCTTTTGAGGTGGTTGTGGATAGTATTTGCATATGGGCATCACATGCATTACAATTACAAGAATCTTTACTGGTAAAGGTACAATATTATTAGTGCAGTTACTGACTCACACGTAACACAACCAGAGAAATTGTTCTGTGCTTCTGTATAACAAAAGTATATGTGTAACAAATAATGTCTCTGCTTCACTTTTGACAGATAAAGAGTTCCCAAACAAAGAATGCATCATCATGGAAAAGCTGATGTGGTATTTTGTCATTTTAGGTTCTTGTTTGCCTCATTCATTTTTTGCGGCTGTCAATAACAAAGCTGACATTCTGAGGAACTTCACGTTTGGACATCATACGTGAGGGCTGAAATCAGGAACTGAGACCAAGCATTCAATTCAAATGCTGAATTAGGCTAATTGTGATTATATTAGATTTTTTTAATTGAAGAAAGAACCCTTGAAGCCTATGATAAAAGGTGTGTAAATAAAGGGTAATTTCTGAAGTGATAGCCAAGTTCTAGACTGTACATTCAACATTATGTGATATGTGATCACAATCCCATTGCAAGTCTAGAAGTCTGGAAAGCTCTATTCAAAACAGACTTCCATATCCAATTGGAAAAGTGATAAAGGAAGATTGGGTTTTGAGGTAGCAATATAGTCACCTGGGCTTTTGGTACATTTGAAGCTCAAAACTTTGCTCAAAACTTTGCTCAAAACACATGCACAAAAGAGGGAACATTTCCTTCTTTTTGAGAGTTCTAGGCAGGCACTCCCAGATAATCAGCTAGTTTGTTCAGGGAAATTATGATTGCCTTTCTTCATCTACAGCAAGGGAGTGCACATTATGGCCACTTGAGAATTGTATAGCACTGCTCAGTGATTATCAAGTAATGGCCGATTCCTTTTGCTAATAGGTTCACTTTTGATGTTGTTTGTGTCATGTCACTTCACATGCAGGATTCTGAAGTATTTTGCTGAATAGGAGAAGAGTGTTAAAAAAAAAACCTGTCCTAGAATTCCACTGTTTGTGAATGTAGGGGGTGTAAGTTACAGGAGGGACACAGGGACTACATCTCTATCATCATCATCACAGACAAAATGACAGAAAAATTATTTAAAAATATATAGAGCTTAGAATGATGCTATTCAAAGAACAAATAACTGCTTCCCTCTTATCACGTTTCTTCTTCCTATTTGATATCAAGTTATCAATACTTCATGAGTTAGTTTTCATTTTTGAATGTTATCTTCCCATACTACAAGTAATTCTCCAGTGAGTAGTCACAGTTATTGCTCATGTACTGTGGTCGATTTTTATTTACATAAAATCCATATTTTCATTCTGCTTTAAGGAATGACCTGTGAAACTGAGTTAAGTGTAGATTGTGCACAGTACTAATTGTTTTACACTCTTTTGTGTATTACGACAAATATTTTGCATAGAGCTTCTGAAAATGTCTATGTATTTACTTTTTGATTTTCTTTCTTAAAATCTTTGTTCTGTTTCAGCATGATTGAAGTTATTTCTGTCAGAACAGTTTCTTCATAGAAATCATCCCTGTTCTGGAACATCCTGGAATATTTTTCATTAAAATAGCTAGTCACGGGTCTCAGCCTCTTCAGAGCTGATGGACTCCATAGCCCAAGTTTGAAGGCTCTAGCAGTTACTCAGCAGTGCTTGCACAGCATCAAGGCTTCCTCTGTTTCTTAGACTGTGAGTAGACTGGGGTGCTGGGGTAGGGAAGAGCTTGGGAGGGGACACAGGCAGGACTATATTCCACAACACACAACATTGTGTGTTCAAACTTGTGTGTGTGTGAGAGAGTTTTTCCTAACTAGCCACTGCAGCTGGGCATTGACATGACAGTGCTGAGATGATAAGTGATTGCCTGTGCAGCACTTGTTTTCTTCTTTTTACTTCACTTACTAAACTGTCTTTATTTAAATTCACAAGTTTTTCTTGCTTTTGCCCTTAAGATTTTCTCCCTGATCCCACTGGTGTAGTGTGAGCAGGCAACAGGAAGGTGGCTTAGCTGCTGGTGGGAGTCAACCCACCATGTGCTCACATTCCTAACTGTTCTGAGAGTCTGTGATCCCTCAGCTGCAAGTTACAGCCATTATAAATGTGTCATTGCCTGATCATCTTGTGCAGACTTTCTGTGGCTCTCAAAGAGAGCCACAGTTTTGAGTATGAGGTAATATACCATAAAAGAACTAGCATTTTAATGGAAGGTATTAAAATACAGGATTTTACTGAAATTTATTTGTGTTTTAGAATAAAGGTGAACAAAGCTATATTGGCAAATCAAAGATCTGCCTTAGAAACCTGGATATTTTTGTCCAATCTCCCTTGTTTCAAGTTAATTTCCTGAACTCATGCTTTAGAAATTAGCTTGGGTTTATTTGTACATTTTTATTTTCTTTTTCTCTGTTGGGATTGCATTGGTGCTTAGAAAGAATGGTTAAAATAACTTCCAGAGAGAAATTACTTGGGATGGGATTAAAAAAGTCTGAGATCTAATATGAGAAATAATAAGTGAAGCAAAAAAGCAGTGCAAACAGAAGAGCTGGTGTCTGCTGGCAGGTCAAGAATCAGAGCATTCACTAGAAGACCCACCTTCCAGTTTCATGATTTCTTCTAAGCACATCCTCCTACATCTGCAACATCCCTAAAAGATGTTTTAATGGCCAACATTTTATTCTGGGGGAGAATGGTGCTACCCATTTGTTTCAATGAACCTGGTCCACCTTCTTTAAAGTAACACCCCTGGAATAAGTACTGATGTCTGTTTGTACAGTCTTCTAAATGAATATCATAACCAATAGGTTTATAATTTTTTCTCTTATTACATGTATTTAGTTAATGAACACTCAAGTTTGACATTTCAAATAGAATTGCCTAGTATGAGACTGAAATTTTTGCCTTCTTCTCCAAGTGTAGCTAGAGGATGTGGGTAGGAAATATTTTTTAGAGAGAGAGAGAGATATGTGTTGAAATCTTCTCGAAAAAAAACCCAAAAAACCTAAAAACCAAACCAAAAAAAACCATTCAAAAAACCCAAAAAACCCCAAAAAAACAACTTTGCTGTTCCATCATTAAGTATTAGATGTTGAACTGAATAATACTTTTCATTTCCTCCAGAATGCTTGTAAATACAAAACCAATTTTCCTTCTCTGCCAAATATAATTAAAAATTGTGGATCATTCTTGGAGAACAGAAGCCACAGTAGTTTGTAAAAACAGATTCACAGGAATTAATTTTAATAGTTTTTGTAATGCTGTTACTAAAGGCACATGGAGAAAGTAGTGAATGTAGTTCGTTTTATATAGCCCAAGAGTTACAAAGTGTCTGAAGCTAATTATACAGGGGAAAAAATTGTGAAAAAGGAAATTACTTATTTGCATGGTGTTAATAGCCATATTTAGAACAGTGCTAATATTGGAGAAAAAAAAAAAAAAACTTATTTGCACTTTTGCAAATTCAGGGAGGTTTCTAGGTTGATCATAGGATGATAGAAAAATTCTGGTCAAGAGTGACCTCGGGAGGTGACCCAGTCTTACTGTTATTCGAAAAAGCATCAATTATGTGGTCAGGCCAGGCTATTTAAGACTTTGCCCAGACTGGCCTTGAAAATATCTAAGAATGAAGACTGCATAACCTCTCTTGGCAACTCGATCCACTGCTTGACTGTCTTCCTGCTGGAAAAGTATCTCCTTCTATCCAGTCTGAATCTCTGTTCTTTCAACTTACACACATTGTCTCATCCCACTGCCACACACACAAGGTGGAAAGCCTTCTTCCATCTTCTTGATGACATCCTTGCAGGTCTTAGAAGGCTGTTATTAGGCATGTGTCCCATCCCAAGCCTTCTTCTCTCCAGGCTGACAGGCTCTGTTCCCTCAGTCTCTCCTTCCAGAGCAGATGCTCCCATCCCTTGACTGATCAGGTGGCCTCTGCAGACTGCTCCAGCTTGTCAAGGTCTTTCTCTCATAAGTGGGGCCCAAGGCTGAGTGCAGATTTTGAGATGCAATCTGATGAAGGCTGAGCAGCAAGGAACAGCAATTTTCCTCAATGTGACAGCTACACTCCTATTAATATACTCCTTGGTAGAGCTGACCTGTTTGGCTGCTGGAGCACACTGCTGGCTCATGTTCAGCTTGCTGCTAACCAAGACTCCCATTCCAGCAAAGCTGTTCCCCCAGCCAGAACTTCACCAGCCTGTGCTGTTGCAAGCAGTTCCTTCTTCCCAGGTACAGGACTTGTTTAATCATTTAAGGTTCCTTCCAGACCCTCCCTGAACCCTGTCAAGTTCAACTGAATGGTAGCCCCACCCCTGAGTATGTCAAGGATGTTGGATGCTGCTACCCTTCTCAGGTAGATCCATAGGCAATCAAGCTACTTCCCATCAATGTTATTTGTGGCAGAAGTGTGTAAAAATGGAAAAGAAACAATATAACTTAATAACAAAAGAAAAGGAAAATGGTACATCTGAAATAACAAATCTGGAGCCAACACATGCCTAGCTAAAGCGAGCTTTCAGACCATCTCTTGGCACAACAAATGTGACAAGTGAATGCAAAATGAAGAATGTAAAACTGTTCAGTTAAAAGCATATCTAAATCCCACATGCTTTTTCTGTGAAATAACTGCCCTCTTTATAAACCATTTTCATCCTTCACACCTGAGTAGACAGGCTGTGAAATACCCTCATTTCTGTACCACACACACAAAAAAAGAGAGAATTCTAGGAAATTTCTTATCCTGAAACCATTCAGTACTAAAAAAAGGAAGATAAAAGAATCATAAAAATTATTATTCATGAAACTTAGTAGTATCTATGCATGAATGCATTTCTGTATTTTTAAAATAATGATACTGTGGGTGAGTTTGTAATGGTATACCAAACTCAAGTTGCAAGGTCTTCTGATAAATGTCATTAATGTTTTCATCAACATGGAAGTTTACAACCAATTTAACCTGAAGATAATTTTCTCCTTGGAGAGGTCGTGACAGTCTGATACAGGAGCTAAAAATGAATAAGAGGGGAACAAGTGGCAGGAAACTTCTAAAAGGAATGCTTTATTTCCAAAAGGAATGGTATATTGGATTGGGCTGGTTGAACAGGATTATTGTATTACAAATTCAAAATGGTATCTACCAGTCAGTTTTCTTTGGTGGACTTTCTTAGCGAATGCATATAAATAAGTGTATAGACAAGAGGACAAGGATCAGCAACCAGTAATTTTAGCTCAGTGTAGGCTTTCATTTTTTTGATAGGCTTTCCTTGAAATACTTTCAATTAAAAAAAAAAAAAAAAACAACCAAAAACAAACTATAAATAAATCTGTAAATTGTGGCACTTAGCTGGTTGCTGCTTAAGTCTGATGTCCCAGAGAATTTTCAGACCTGCAGGTCCTGAGAGGAGACTAAACACAATGAAATATCCATAGCAGGCAAGTTATCAAATAATACCTTGATAGTGTAGATAGTTTCTCCTTGAAAAAAGAATTAACAGAAAAGAGAAAATTTCCAGTCTGTAAGACAAAAACAAACCTTGCTGTGTTATGAACTGCTATGGTACTTCCCATTCATGAAGAAAACATACCAATTGTGCTGATTATAGTGTCACTTTATCTTTTTCTGTATTCTCAGCCATTCAGACTCATATTTCAGTCCTTTAGAACAAACCAGGAATTTTAAAATCAACTCCTTCCCATGCATACAACCACACACAGGACATGTTTTTTTTCTGTTCTGTACTCATGCTCGCTCCCAATGGGAATCACCAGGTAGCTGGCAAAAGTCATGAGCAAGGCTTTTTATTATTATTTTCTTGAAGGATTAAGTCATGTGTATTTTTATTTTTGGAGTAATAATATCTTTTGAAAATGCAAGTTTACAGCACTGGTCAACTTAACCCCCTTTAGTTTCTTCCTATTCTCATTACATTTCTGGAATCTTATTTAACCATAAATTGCAGTCTCTTTCACTCAATGAGTGCTAAATACTGTACAAAATTTGAAACCCAATACTGTCTGAGGAACTCAGGACTGCTGTTTCCATATGGTACTGGAACCAAAGCACACCTGCTGCATCTGAATATCACTCTGCCTCCCCATTCTGCCTTCATGTAATGTATCACCTCACACAAGACACATAAGAGCAAAAATTAATTAGATGTTTTATATTTAAATTCATTTTATTTGCTCTAGTACAATGGTATAGAAAAGTATCAAATTACATTGTGTGATGTTCGTTGGTATGGTTCATTTGAAATAATGCACTCAAAAGTTTAAATTTCACCAGATGAACCACCATAAAAGGTGAAAAATAACATGGAATAGAAGATAGAAATAACACAGTATGGCGCAAAATCCTTTTAGAAAATATATGGTGTCTGAGAAAATCTGTAGTTTATGAAGACTACAGTTAGACCACATATGATGTGATTTACTGAGCTTTCAAAAATAAATTTATGTTATAAAACACCTCTTCAATTTTTCTTATAAAGAAATCAGAGAGCATCCTTTCTGGCTCCTATTATTGGAATAATATTTAAATAAATATTTTATGCCTTCCACAGCTGTAAATATTGCTGTGTTAAAATGATTTAATAGCCTTTTCTGCTTGGATGTGAGCCTGTCTCCATGTGGGCATTACATGCTGCATTCACCATTTTGCAATCCACTCCTTAACCTCCTTATGACAGAAATTCTTTGGCTGCTGTACCATTCAAATTCAAATGAATTCTCAAATCTGAATTAGATACGAGCTTAGCCATGCAATGTGTGGGCAGCATTGTGCACCTGAGAAATGTTAACAGAAGCCAGAACACTAAGCCAGAAGTAACTTTCATGAGCTGGCAAGAAATGCCAAGAAGAGTGATGATACCTTGGAGCCTAAATCCTGTGGTTTAATTTATGGGGTTTTTTCAGGAAGATGAGGAATGTTGTGTTGGACAAGTAGACTTGTAGAGGTGACCCTCAACCAGTATTATTCTATGAATCCGTGATTCTGTGACTCCAGATGGAGGAAATGAGTGTTACTTCATTCTTTGTGTCACACTGATGACAAAAATATGAATGCCAGATTGTACCCATGGTGTTGGCCTGGGGAGATCAGCTATAGCTGTTGTTCCAGCCAGGGCCCACAGAAGTCTAAGAGTGAATTTCTGCTTGGCATGTGGAATGCACACAAGGACACCTGCACACCCACTTCTGAGGGCCTTCCACAAGTCAGCAAGGACCAGTTTGAGCTTGGCAAGACCACACAAAATGGGCACGATTAAAATACATGTCCTCCCTTCCCTTCTTTTTTTTGCCTCTGCTTTCTTCCCAATGGCACCTGCAGAATCTGTAGCACCCTACTGAAGTGCCCCTAAGGCTCAGCTGCCCTGCTACATCAGACAGCTCAGACAGACAGACAGCAGTGGTAGTTGGGGCAGGTGTAAAAAGCTCTGAGTTGGCTTCTAAACAACACTAAGAGCAAGAGGATGAATTGGAGCTGCATAAATTCAGTGTGCAGAGAGACTCTGCGTGGCTGGTACAAACCCATGAATAATGCAGAATCCAGGGAAAGTCAAAATGCGGTGAACTTGGCCAGGGCTAAAGGTTTGCCTTGGCAGTGGCTGGCAGAAGGCAGAGAAAAGCCACAGATACGAGGAAAGATTGAAAGTCATGGGTGCTTATGCAGGAAGTGGAGTTCTTTGGCCACTGCCACCCAGGCATGGATGGCCTCATACCTCTGCCTTCCCCACCAGCAGCTCAGATACCCAGGGAAAGAGTAGAGAAAAGGAATATATACAAATAGAGAAAACATACAGTGATAAATGCCCCAAATACTTTTCCAGCTTCAAGGAATGACAGATTGGAAACTTGCCAGTACAGAAGTGACTTCTCTATTTTACCACTCCATGGATGTATCTCTTTTATGTTATCCCTTCTCCCTTCAAAGCCAGGCAAACAATCAGTCCTCACCAGCAGCTGGCAAGTGAGTTCTATAATTTAACATTAGATGAAGAACCTCTTCCTTTGGTTGGTTTGAACCTTCTACTCACTAGCCTTATTTGATGGCTCCTAGGGGTTTTTTGGTAGAAGCAGTGAGCTGTAGCCCCTCCTTCTCCCTGGGCACTTTTGATTTTGCAGGCTTTTTTTGGTACACTTTCCATTACATTGTTGATCTCCAGCCTAAATGGAAGAGTTATTGTCAAGTTGCTCTCATACAGAGGCTTCCCACACCCTTTATCTCCACTGTTGAACATGTCCATATGTTTTCCAATCCTGCTATAACCCTTTTTGCAGTTAAGTTGTATAGAGGAGGAAGTTGGCAAGGAACAATTTGAGACCTGCATAGCAGTAGTGTAGCAGTATCTTTTATTCTCTATTCTTTCTCTAGTAATTTACTAGCACTAACCATGGATTTTGGCCATCACTGAGCACTGATTTGAAGTTTCCATGGAACTATTAATTTCACAAAACAGGCAACTCTATCATATGCATACAAAAGAAGCATTAAAAGTTGTTAATTTAAAAGAGACTGCTCTATGTTAATGGAATTTTTAGAGCAATCTAGATAATTCCAAGGGGAAAAAAAATGCAGTATGATTTTATTTATTTGTGGAAGGAAAAGCTGCAAATTTTTATCCAGACAATAAGGAAAATTCTGTAAACAAAATTTTTAGATTAGGAAAGTCAGGAATCCTGTACCTTTTTGTGTCAAAAACACTATAAGGAAGAAACCCAGAAACCCCACAGATAATTTTTACCCTATTACATGGACTTTTATAAGTTAAAATAGGCAGAAGTTGAATCACATTTTCTGAATTCACCAAGAGAATCTCAACAGCAAATAAATTGAATTGGAGGGGATTTTCTGTTTCGGTTTGGTGTTCATTTGCTTTTAGTAATTTGATCTTCAATTTTGTTCCAGGACAATTCCATTATTTTTCCATGTCTTTTAATATACTGGCTTAAATATATGTTAGTTCTATGAAAGAAAGTAAGAACTTGGGCTTTGAACTCCAACATGGAGGATGAATATTTAATTACTTCTATGACTTTAGTCATTGAGACTATCCAAGCCTTTTATTTATGAAACACAGGGAAAAATGAAAGTGAACAAACCTTTTTCTACCAGCAGTAATTTTAATGGTCTTTTCCTGTGCATTTCCACTAATGATTCTTCAACATTTTTTTCCATTTTTAACCCTGAAAAACTGGGAAATAAACAAATGAATATGCTTCCAAAACTTCATTTAGAAACTGGAAATGAGAAAATTTCCTTTAAACCTTTGGAGAAAAAGAAAATGTTGGGGAAAAAAGTTGAGAAAAAAGGTTTGGTAACACCTAACAATATTCTCATTCACTGTGCTTTGAATTTGTACACAATTTCTGCTTGCTTCACTCAGAAATTTGAAATAAATATGCTTATAAAAATTCTAAATTACTAGTAACATAGATAAAGTTGCATTTAGTGATAAAAGTTTGTTTACCCTTGAACAATATAGTGAGGAACATTAAACTCCACTTAATGGCATTTTATATTCTTCAGCTGGCCACCTGTTTATATGAATGAGATTACCAATATCACTTGCATAGCAACATGAATAACTACCCAGACATCCTGCCTGGACTTGAGAAATATTTGGTTTCATCTGCATTCAGTGAGTCAACTGAAAAAAGGAGAGGCCCTATTTTTCACAATGAGATAAAAAAAAATCTGGCATTCCAGGAACCTTCTGAAAGACACTTCACATCTACAGCCTGATTTTGTCTTCAGACATTATACTTACACCAACACAACACCAACATTTCAGGTAACATCAGCTGGCATAAAACCAGAGAGACACTCTGGTGAAACCCATCCTGCAGAGAGCACTCCGGGGTAAAGGAACTGGGAGATGTGATTCCCAAGAAGTGTGATTCCCAAGTCTTTGTCCAGTGACTGTGGAAGATAGAATGGTGGCAGCTCTAGGCAGTGAAGCAAAAACGGGTGGGTTTTCCAACTTCTACAGCCTTCTGCTTCTGCTCTGTGAAATAACCATCTGGGATCAATAAAATAAATCATTCCCCACTTGATACTTTGGCTTTTATTTATGGTTAAGTCATTTTCTTTTTGTCCCACTGCAATTTTTTTTCCCTTTGTGCTTACTGTGGATAAGTATTATTGCTTTTTCTATTGTAGCAATGCCCAGAAGCCAACAGAGAACAGAAACCTGATATATTTGGAACATACTTGGTACATACAAGTGGTAGAAGCAATTCCTACTTATAAGCATTCACATCCCAGAAGGACATAGTTAACAAAGTGGCAAGAGAAAAAAAAATATTGTGGTTTGGTCTTCTCAGAGCTGAACAGCTGGATAGTGAAAGAGGCACGAATAAATCAAAAGGCAATGGCTGCTATAGACTTTGCAGCACTACAGAACTGCAGTTAACCTAGCAGGGGGCCAGAATGAGATGGCTGAGGGGCTGGAGCACATGATATAAAGTGAGAAGCTGGGAATTTGATTGTTTAGCTTAAAGAGAGGTTAAGGGAATTCAATTGTTGTGTTATTCTGCCCAAAGGGGTACAAAGAAAGGAGTGAAGACAATACTCAGGCTGGAATTCCAAATGGATGAAAGGATGAAAATGGATGAAAATTCCAAGTGGATGAAAGGAAAAAATTTCCCTTCCTCTATGATTCTGTGTATTCACTATAGAATTTTTACCACAAGCACTTTCACTAAACACAAGATTGTTTATCCTTTGAAAACTAGATCTGGCGGGGTAAGAAGTCATCTGTGTTTCAAGCAGGAAACCAAGTGAGAAGAATAGACTGTTTTGAAGAAAAGCATTTGTATACATTAGCTCACAATCCAGTAGTTATTCTGTGATTTCATATTCACAGTGAGGTATTCTTACAGCCAATCCCACATCCTTTTTTATTGTTCCAAAAGAATATGATTCTGTGCTATCACATTGTCTTACTGATTATAAAAATGCCATCTGACTGTATCCCTGAACTGAGCCTCTGGTTGCATAGATAAGTCAAGTCATGGGCACTGCTGATAACTAAGATACAAGCACTGAAACAATTTGCTGGTGTCACCTTTTACTGCAACAAACATTATTCTAAGATAGCAGTGATTGTCCTTCTGTTGTGTTTTATGTGAAATTTACCTTTTATTTGTCACAGCATTTCATACAAGCTCTATCTGTAAACACTTATATTGCAGAACTGGGAAAATCTGATAGAGAATTCTTGGGAGCTGATGGTGAAGGGTAATAAAACCAGAATCCTCTTGATTAAAGGAGAGAAAACCTTAAATATCAATTCTATACTGAGTAAAAAAAAAAAAAAAAAAATCTCACTTTGATGTCTTTATTCTTTAGTGTTAGTTAATTCATTTTTGAGAACAGTCAGAAGCCCTTAAGGAAGTGTTGGCTTGGTCACTACAGTGTCCATTTTATCTACAACTTGCATTAAATAAGTAATGCATACTAATATGATATATTTGTACTGCTTTGAATAGATATCCATTTATGCATGTATATAATTAGCTGCTTTTATCCCAAAAAGAATGTCACAAGAGGTTTGTTCTTTTGTTGGGAGGTTTTTGTTGTTGGTTTTGTCGGGGATTTTTTGTTGCTTGTTTCAGTATATTCCTTTGAATATACTTGTTAGTTTCCTTTAAATATACTCTTTAGTTCTTTGGGTGCCTGAGTGAAGGTCCGTAGAAATAGACAAGACCTTAGATTTCAATAAAGTAAGTGCACAATTAGTCTGAGAAATCAGCAACCAAAAAGTCTTTTAAAAGATCAGCTGTTCCTTAGTTTCTTCAACTGAAAAGCTTGCCACAAAAAAGCTTACTGAATGTAAAACATGTAGCAGTTTTACTTGTCTATTATGATATGGGTTGCTCACTTTTAAATTGCAGACAATGATGTGGATTTCATTAAATTTTGCATCCAGATCTCTTTAGGAAGAATCTATTTTAAATGTATGTGACAGAGCAGGCTGTACATTCCTGTCTACTAATTCTGCTTTACTTTTAATCACCAGGCAAAAGGAACAATACTTAAAGCTGTCTTGAAAGATCTTGCATTTTAGATTGCGTTTGCATACTTCATATATTTGTATATAAATTGGTCCTCAGAAAATGCTCTATAGAACTACAAAATAAGCTATAAATAATTAATATAAGAGAATATGTGCCAATATAACAGAATATGTCTGTCTGACCGTCTTTATGTATTTATTTCTGTGCTGGGAGCAGGGTGTCTTAATATAATTTTCCCAAAGTAAAATGCTTCTTAGAGAATTTCTTTTTGCCTTGTGTCTTTGAAACAATAATATTGTATTGATCTGAGAACTTCCATCAGGTGTTATAATTGCATCAAGTGAAACATTTGGTCCATAATATTAACTTTAGTAGACCTAAGTACTTAGCCAATATTTGGGGCTCTACACACTGTTTATGTTGGTTTAGACAGAGAAAATAATGATGGAAGGCAGCTTATCCATTTAACAAAAAAATCTTTCAAAATGGCACATAATTTTGTTTTCTTGCACTACAAAAGCTCTAATTTAGCTTATTTTCTGACAGCTCTGGAGCTTCAAAGACAGAGTTATGTCTCAGAGCCACACAGTTTTTCTGTGCCTGAGGCCATGGTTATATTTTTGTTCTTCTCTAATGGTTATTTTCATTGCCTTTTTTCTCTGGTTAATTGGAAATTAGGCTCTGGAAATGTCTGCCATAAGCAGTTAAAGCCCAGTTCTGACAAACTCCTCAGGAAGCCCTGCTATCTACAGGACAATAAGCTGAACTGCTGAGATACCTGAACTTCGTTATTAGCTTCATCCTAACTTTCTACAATATTTTGACAGTCAGACTTACTCATCATTTGAGTCTAACTCATAATGGTCCAAAAGACTCATTTAGGTTGGAGGAAGCCTAAGTAGTAATCAGAGCCTTCCCTGAGCAGATTTTCTCCTGTCCACCTGATAGGCACCAGGAGCTGGTATAATCCAAGGGTTGGCTTTCTCAGAACCTACTCTGGAAGTGCAGAGTCACTTAACTCTTCAATGGTGCACTGAAATCAGGATTTTCATCTTTTCCTGTTCCTCAGCCTTCCTTGAGGAGAATCTATCGTGTTAAGGGGATAACAGAGGTTTTATGGAAGGAGTTCTGACCACATCAAAAGACACTTTAATAAATTTATTGTCAATCTACAGAGAATAACAATTGCTCTACTTTTTTAGATTGCTCACCTGGTTTCAAAGAGCTGCTCTGACAAAATTTTAAGTATTTTACAGCAAATATTCTTTTAAGAATAAGAAATTGTAATCCAAGTTTCCTCCTGAGAGCTTCTGCTCACAAACTAGTGGATCACATTTCACTCTCCTGTAGATTCAGATAATTCACAGAATAATAGAAAATGTGTTGTAAGCACCAGTTTGCTGCCTAGGCTATTGCCTACCAAAGAGAGTATCTGTTTTCAATTGTTTTTAACATTGAGCTAGTTTATCTCATTCCTGCTGTTAATATAATTCTTTTGTTTATTGTCTGTCTTAATTATAGCTGAATTAAATAGACAAAATGCAATATATCATAGAATCATAGAATGGTGTGGTTTGGAAGGGAACCTTGAAGATCACCTAGTTCCACCCCGACTGCTGTGGGCAGAGACATTTTGCTCTAGACCAGGTTGCTCAGAGCTCTACCCAGCCTGGCCTTGAACACTTTCAGGGATAGGGCATCCAGAGCTTCTCTGGGCAACCTGTTCCAGTGCCTCACCACCCTCACAGCAAAGAAATTTTCCTAATATCTAATCTAAACTACTCTCTTTCAGTCCTTTCTGTCCTGTTACTACATACCCCCATAAGTAGTTTTGCTCCATCTTTCCTGTAAGTTCCCTTCAGGTACTAGATGGCCACAATTAAGTCACCTCAAAGCCTTCTCCTTTCCAGGCTGAGCAATCCTAATTCTCTCAACCTTTCCTCATAGGAGAGATGTGTCATCCCTTAACTGATCTTGGTGGCCTCCTCTGGACTCACTTCAAGGTCCTATGCTGGGGCCCCCAGAGCTGATGCAGCACTGCAGGTGGGGTCTCACCAGAGCAGACCAGACCAGAGCAGAGCAGAGCAGAGCAGAGCAGAGCAGAGCAGAGCAGAGCAGAGCAGAGGGGCAGAATCCCCTCCCTGGCCCTGCTGCCCACACTGCTTTGGATGCAGCCCAGGGCATGTTTGGCTTGCTGGACTGCAAACACACTTTGCCAGCTCACGTCCAGCCTCTCACCCACCAGCACTCCCAAGTCCTTCTGGGCAGGGCTGCTCTGATCTGTTCATCCTCCAGCCTGTGTTGGTACTGGGGGTTGCCCTGATCCAGGTGCAGCACCTTGAACTTGGTCTTGTTAAACCTCATGAGACTCCCATGCTCCCACTTCTTGAGCTTATCCAGCCCCTCTGGATGGCATCCTGTCTTTCAGGTGTGGCAGCTGCACCATTCAGCTCAGTGTCATTGAAAATTTGCTGAGGGTGCACTTAATCCCTTTATCTATACCATTAATGAAGATATTAAATAACACTGGTCCCAGTATGTCCCCTTGAGGGACATCCCTTGTCAATGATGCCCATTGGGACTCTGAGTTGTTGACCACTACATTCTGGATGCGACTCTCCAATCCAGAGAGAAGGATTTTGAGGGGGACCATGTCAGGGGCTTTACAGAACTGAGAAATTACTTCTGCAGTCCTTCTCTTGTTCATTGATGCAGTCACTCCCTAATAAAAAGGCACAAGTTTGCTCAGACAGAGTTTTCCCCTAGTGAAGCCATGCTGTCTGTCTAAACCCACCTCAATCTCCTCCATGTGCCTTAGCACAGCTTCTAGGAGGATCTGTTCCATGATTTTCCTGGGCTCAGAGGTGAGGCTGTCAGTTCAGTAGTTCCCAGGGTCCTCCTTTCTTCCCTTCTTAAAAATGTTTCCCTTTTTCCAGCCACCCAGGACTTCCTCTGACCACCATGACTTTTTGGGTATCGTGGAAAGTGTCTTGGCAGCTACATCAGCCAATTCCTTCAGGACTCTGGGGATGCATTCTCTGGGTCCCAGGAGCTAGCATGAGAAACACTCTTCAGAGAATATGCTGTACAGTAATGCCTGGGTTCACATCCAGGACAGAATGAGGCACCATTCTTGAGTCAACCATGGTCTTATCTGCCCTGCACCAATATAACCTTTTGGTGACTTTTCTGAATCCTACAGGTTCAGGAACTGCCTGAACCTTCAGGAAAGCTTCAGACCAGTGAAGAAACCTTAGCTCCAAAGAAGAGAAGAAAAACTTTTCCTACACAGCTTTAGACAGGGCTGTCTGCTGGCCTGTGGTCCCATGAAATAAATGAGCTGGGAACACCCAGCAAATTCTTAGGATGCTTTGGCATTTGGAGGAGATTGCCAGAAAAGCATGGCAGGAGAAGCAGCACTGCAGTCAGCAGCACGATGGGATGTCACTTTTGTACTTAATATCATGCCTGGTTTGCTATAGATCTGAACTACCCCTGTGTGGGGGTGCATGACTCTCTATTGTGTTACCTCTGTGACCTTTTGAACAGCAAGTGTCAGAGATGAGCCCTTTTGTCACCTAGGACTAGACTCACAGGAAGATATGTGAGTCCAAAAATGCAAATGGGCACCTCCTGGGATTAATTTTTGTTCCTTTGATAGATTTTCAATTCTCGTTACTTTCTAGTAAGAGGGATATTGGACATCTATCCACAGTCCCACCCCATTTTAAAAGCAGCCCTTATACCTCAGAGAAGAGACATGGACTCCCCTAGATTCTTTCTGCAGCTGTTAGGTTCCAGGTATTCTGGTTTCATTAATTCTTACAGCCCAGTTGTCCCTGAGCAACTTTGAGAGGAATATTGCTGCTGAGCTGGGGAGACAGTGCAATGCAATGGTTCAAAATAGCAGCAAGAACAATGAACATGATATCAAAATACCAAGTAATTTATACGAAGTATGGGAAGTTTTAAACTTTTATATATTGAAGCTGCAAAAGCTTTTAGATATGTGGAAAACTATGGTTGCTTCGGCAAAGCAATACTTCTCCTGTCCCAAAATATAAGAGGAAAAGTTAGGGGAAAGCATTTTAATTGATTCTTTGCAATGTTAGTAAATTTTTTGACTAAAGTGGTAATGGAAAACCCTCAGTAAAACTGACAGTTACTGTTCCAAGTGTGAAGACAAAAATGTGTTTCACATACATCAGCAGCCAGAACTGAAAGTTTGGGAAAGAGAATAAGAACAGGGTGATACTGTTCTGTCAAATACTAGGAAACCCACTTGTTGTGTGAAAACAAACCACGTTTCATTATCCTTCAGTTATACCATTGTAAATAAAAAAGCTGAAGCCAAGTTGTAACTTCAGTAAAAGAAAGTACAGGAAATGCTTTGGATGCTGTTGTAAATTCAATCTTCCAGATCTGGTACTTCTATTTTGATAACACATTTCCTCGTTTTTGTTGGTTTTTTTTTTTGTTGTTTTTTTTTTTTTAACATATCTGGCTCTGCTCCAGTATTCCAAGGCCTGAGCTTCAGTATGACTGGATTCACAGCAATGCAGTGAGTCTGTTTTGAAACACGTCATATCCTTTGTGCAAAGTGAAGGGGCACTTAAATCATAGGATCTATCTTTGCATCTGGTCAACGCAGATAACACTGCTATTTGTTAGGCACAGGCCAGTTGTTGTCTGCCCAGACTGTTTGTGTAGTCAGTCCTTGTGAATAGATGACAATGTTTAGCAAGGGTGCACTTAAGTCAACGGGCAAAATGGATGTTGTCATGCTAAAACACTTCTTTGGGGGACTTTCCAAGTCCTATTCACCTTTTTTAGGGCATGATGACATTATAGATTTCCTTATACTGTCTCATGCAATTACTTCTTTTCTATATTGAATGATTCTAAATTCACTTAATCTCTGCTTGTGTAAAAATTCTTAGATGCATTTGCTTTTTTGTCCTGTGCCCAGAATTTCCGTAAAATAGATTCTGGATGGGAAGCTGTACATATTGAAAACTAGGAAAGCATTTGTCAAAAATTTACCCTGAGTTGGCACTGTGTTGAGGTCAGTGAGACTAGCATGGATAAGTTCTAGTTCTCCAGGCCTCAAGGAAACTTCTTTTCTTCCTACAAAGCTTTCTTTGTTGAATTGAGTAGCTGCAATGAACCAGAACACGGTTGACAACGCTGCCTTTTCTGCTGCACAGCCCAAGTCAGCCCAACACCTACAAAAAGCAGAGCTCACATTGCTGAAGTGTGCAGCTGTGACTGAAAGGGTCTAAAAGAATTCTTACCAGAAACTAACAAACCAAGGCTGTGAAGACAAGAAATGCCAGGACTAAGGCAAACTTTTGTCTTCTTGACTGTGGTGCATGCAAGTTTTAGATTTTTTTTCTCTTCCAATAGAAACTCCCCCAGAAAATACATATTGCATTCACAGAATATAGATTGGAAGAGACCTCTGCTGGTCTCCCATCAAGCCTTCTGCTTCAAGCAAGTGCACTACTGAAGCTAAAACAGGTAGCTCACAGCCACATCCAAACAAGGACATCTTTGACATCTTTAATGATGGAATTTTCACTATCTCCCTTGGCAAGCTGTTCCACTGCTAAAACAGCTTCACTGTGAAATTTCTTTTCTAGTATCAGAACTGTGATATCTATTTAGTAACTCGTGTGATAACAGACTTAGAAGTTTAGATTTTTTTTCAGAGGTCCCTTTTAATTGTCCCAAAAGAGTGACTGTAAAGAAAAATATTTTTCTTTTTTAGACTTAACCACTGAAAAGGCAGGCTCAAGGAGTGGACTTATACCTATTTTGATAGACCTGAGTTATACTGGTGAGAGATCTTAAGTCTTGTTCAGTCTTTCACCTTTCTGTACCTTTGTCCTTTGGTGTTATTATCCTCTAGGCCATGATCTCTTCTTAAGGCTCTCCTCTCATCTCTACCTAACTCTTTTTCATTTTATTCCCATTTCCCCACACCCTTTGGATTTTTCCCAGGTTCAGTCTCCCTGATGAGGCAATTATTCCCAGCCTTCTCTTGAAAGTTGGCTCCTGCAGCATCAGCCCTGTGCCCAGGGCTGCGTCCTGCCCGGGTGGTTCTCACCAGCAGGAGGAGTGCTGCGATCGCAGCAGAGGGGTCACCTCCTTCCACAGCCAGGTGCTGCAGCGCTGGGGCAGGAACCGCAGGTGTATCTCCATTTCAAGAGGAAAAAAAAAAAAAAATTTCTTCTGAAAAACAAACAAACAAACAAAAAAAAATACAATTAACATTTGTAGGTTTGATTTGACTAGAACTTCCTCAACAAACTGTTACACCGCTTTCCTGTATTCACATATAATATTTATTCCTGTATTCACATATAATATTTATGTATTCACATATAATATTTAATACATAAAATTTATGTATTTATTTATGTCCTAATATGATACTTTGACATTTTTTCTTACTTAGATTTTAATTTTGAAACCTATCGTCTCTCAAAATGGCATAAGAATTTTCCAGAATAACTAGGGGGCAGGGGATGTATGAACCATACATCAGATACTTTACTTCTACCAAGGTCTTCATCCTAGAGAACAGATATGTTCTGCTAAAGCTTTAATTATGACATCACAATAAATCAAATACTGTGTCTAAATAACAATCTCTAACTGGTTTCTAAGGACCTGTTGTGTATCAATTTGATATATGAAAATCTATTGTTAATTCGGTAACATTATTATGCAGCTGACCCTGTGTGTTGAAAAGGAGCAGATCCCTGCTAGAGGATGCAGGTGTATGGACTCCTTCCTGCCCACGGGAGTGTTCAAGCCACCCAAATGCTAACAACAGCACAAGATTTCAGAGAACAAATGTTTAGTGCACTTAAGAAGAACCCAAAGGAAAACTGTCCTGGCTGGAGCTACTGGGAGACTGGCTGTAGTGCACCCCTGCAGCAGCTTGTTTCACCCACCACCCTACTCGCCATTATTATATGAAGCTTCTTCTGACTGTTTCAACATTTACTTCTCCCTGCCAAACTTTTCTACATAGTCATGGAAATGACAGCTTTTGTCACCAGCAGACACTCATAATGGAACTTAACTCTTTGTTTTTGGCAATTTTACATTTTCTTATATATTTCAAAATCAATATCTGAATTAAAAGTTCTAGTCAATTTTCACTTCCTAGAGTAGAATTTCAGAATAGGCTCTGAATTAAAATTTATCTGTTGATAAAAGCAGATCAAGGAGTGTTGCTAAATTCAGACTGGCAGGATTTCCCTTTTTTTGTTATTTCTGTCTCCTTTTTTGGCCTGAAAACCTCAGCACAATTTTTATAGCATATTTCAACCTGAAGTACTACCCAGGGAGCAACAAACATAAAGCTCTTTTTTTCCTGCTGGCACTAAAATTTAATCAGCAATATACTAATTGAAATAGAGATACCATAACATAAAGTCTTTAAGTAATTTACAGAAGCAAATATTCCAAACAGAAGATACTATTATAGAGTGTGTGTATCACTCAATCATTTGTGATTAAATCATTGCACTTTGCCTTCAGAGTCATAGTCATAAAATCATGGAGTGGTTTGTGTTAGAAGAGACCTTAAAGATCATCTAGTTCCAACCTCTCTGCCATGGGAAGGGAAACCTTCCACAGGTTGATCAAAGCCCCATCCTACCTTAAACACTTCCAGAGATGGGACATCCACACCTTCTCTGGTCAACTGTTCCAATGCCTCACCACCCTCAGAGTGAAGAATTTCTTTTAATATCCAATCGAATCCTACTCTCTTTTTTGTTTGAAGCTGTTTCCTCTTGTCTTGTAACTCCATGCCCTTGTAAAAACTCCCTCTTTCTTTTAGATGCCCTTCAGGTACTGTGAGGCTGCTCTGAGGTCTTCCTGGAGCCTTCTCTTTTCCAGGCTGAGCAGCCCAACTCTGTCAGCCTGTGTTCATAGGAGAGGTGCTTCAGGCCTCTGATCACCTTTGTGACCCTCCTCTTGACTCAACACAACAGGTCCATGTACTTATGTCGGGGTCCCCAGGGCTGGACACAGGGCTCCAGGTGGGGTATCACAAGAGCAGAGAGGTGGAATCACCTCTGCTGATTATGCTTTTTTTTTGGTGCAGTCCAGAATATGGCTGTCCACAAACCAAAATGCAGTTGGCATGTTTAGCACTATGGCATAAGTCCACATGGTAGTTGATCACTCCTGAGGTGTTTCCTGTAGTGAAGCAATTGGCTGATTTGGTACATAGCCACAGGTGTAGTAGGCTGCAAATCAGCTTTATTAATGCCCAACTCTTCTGCCTTTTAATGGGAAAGAACAGTACTGGGCCCCAGGGGCCACCTGGGACATGAACAGATCAGTGAGGGGCCTTATGTGTGTCCGTATTCTTTGCTTGTGGCTCCCCACAAGCAGCATCTCCAGGCACAACCAGAAAAGAAGGCACAGAATTCTGGTTCTGCCAAGAAAAAAACCCTCTCAGCAATACAGTTTAATAGGGAGAGCTGGAAATTATTTATGCAAAAGTTGGGGATACAGACCTCAGTTCAGCGTGGCTCTCTGACTGCTGTGCTGGATTAACCCTGGCCAGCAGCCAAACACCCACCCTGTCCCTCACCCACTCCTCTCTCCCATGAGGCAGAAAGCAGAAGGAAGGAAGGAAAGAAAACTCATGGATCAAGACACTATCATTTAATGACTGAAGTGAAAGCTGCATACATGAGCAGAATAGAAAGAGGTATTCATTCACTACATTTTTCTTTAATATCCCTAGTGTTGTACTTGTTTCTAACCAGAAAACTTGAAGAACATTTCTGTTTTGAAGGGGTTTGGGTTAACAGATACATATATTGATATGCTTAATTTCATCCAAAATGCATGAATTGACAAAGATAGTTGCTATACTTGTAACTGTTTTCTCAAGTGAATTCTAAGCTTAAGAGATTAAGAGATATGAGAAAAATGTACCAACTTTGTGATTCCTGCCTTGGGTATGGAACTGCTTTTCTTTACTTTCAACACAGAAAGATTTATCTAAAATTTTCTATGTTGAAAATAATGATTGAGTTGGAAACGTTGCAATGCACAAGGATTTTTGATTGATAAAATTTTTACTTGTTAATAGGCATAACTGGTGTGTTTCAACTGTAATTAATGTTACATGAGGGCATCAAGGTTAGCTTTTTTAATAATTCCTTCCATGTCTATTCTAAATTAGATTTTTATACTCAATTAATCAGAACATTGGAATGCTTCCAGATGAGAGGAAATATATGCATGTAAATAAAGCAACTTAAAATCCTAATTATTATCAGAATTGGCTTTTGCAGCATGTGAATGAATTTCATCTGACTTCTCTGCTCATCAGAAGTTAAAAAAAGATTTTTTTTTTTAATTTTAGAAAGTCACATGATCTTTTAATAGATCTGACAATCTATTGGTTTGTCATGGCTGGTTCACTGTGACAATAATCTAATTAAGCATACTATGTTTATGTAAGAATGGATAGAAATACTAATATAGGGGATGAAGGAGCTAGGTAAGTGGGATAAAATATCAGAAAGCAATTATGGAAACCCACCTGTCTCCAGTTAGGATTAAAAGAAAGTCCTCTTAAATCTCCATGACTTTCTCCAGTTCTTGAGGTAAGGATAATCCATAAGGTGTTGGATTTCTCTAACATTTTACTCTTGTTAATCTGTGTTTTTCATTTTCTTTCATGGGTGATTTTATACTTGAAGGTATTATGTCTTATAGTTTAACAAGTGCAACTCACAGTTCTCTCCAAGAAAGAATTTTCTTTTTGCCTGAGTCATGTTCCACTTTTTTAAAATTTTTTTCTGTCTCTCTTTAGTATCATGACTCTTGTAAACATATCTGTGGACGGGGAGCACTTCAAGGTCCTTGAAATGAAGAAATGAATTTCCTGGAACGTAAGGAGTGTGGTTCAACCCTCTTCAAACTAGGAAAGCATAGAAACCTAATGTTCCTGCTTCTTAAATGACAACAGATAATTATGCCAAAATGCCACTTGCAGTATGAAAAGCTAGTTGTGAGTTGAAAACCTTCTGAGTACTTAGGGCCTAGGTCTTGAGTATGCCTAATTATCTGTGTCCATGGAGGCTTGAGCAGACCTGACCTTGGTTTAAAATCATATCAGGTGCACAAGCCTTCCCCTCTCTCTCCAGATCAAGGCAGGCTCAGGAGCCCAAGCTTACGTAGCCTGGGAATGCTAGTGTTCCAAATTAAGATGATTTGTGTAATTGTTCAAATCTGCTTGCCAAGTTAATTCATTCCCTGTTTGGACACTTAATCTTCTGGTTATCCACACGGGTCTGGCTTGGACCAAGCCAGCTAATTCTTTCCATGGGGAAATATGGGTGTTTTCTGCCAAGATGCTTTCTGCCACGGTCCTTGTTTTACAGTTTGGTCCCAAATTGTCCTCTTCTTTGTTATGCAGTCTTCTGAGATACCCAATGATGTCCTCTGTCCTCAGAGCCCATGCCATGCCCTGATAAACATGCTGTGTTCTTGTCACTGGGCTGTGAAACATCAAGTCTGGCATGCTGCAAATTCACTGTTATGTGAACTGCTGTACTTATTAATTGTGATGGCTTAGGACCAGGGCAAAAAATCTTGTAGTCCAGAGGGGACAGGAGTCAGGGTATGCATTTGCAAAGGAGCTGCTGTCAGCCAGAGCTCTGCTGTATCATGAGGCTATGCTGGCAGCCCTGCAAAAAGCCTGCTGGGCAGTTCAGCACTGCCAGTTCCCAGCACGGCACCAAACAATGCTACTTTAAATTTAACAATTTAAAATGGTCTATTTGAAGATGCAGAACCACTAAACAGGCAAAAGCTGCAACTTTGCCATGTCTTCACTTTCAACAAGCTGCATCAGCCCTTTTCCAAAATAGTTTCAAATACAAGCATATATTTGTGAGATTCTCTGCTGTAAAGGTTCAAAGGATTCTTTAGTCCTGGTCAGGACTCTCTACATGATAAAAAGGATAGTTATGAGAAATTCTATCCCATCTAATCCAAGAACCATGTTGTGTACACAGTGAAAATGGTATAAATGTAGACTGAATGTTTGAATTTAGCTGCAGACAATGAAGGAGAGCATAAACTGCTCTAGAGCTACACTACACATGTACCTAGCTTTTATTATTTTTCAATATCAAAATGCTAGACATTGTTTAAACTCTTCAGAGAAAAACTAGCATATCTGTCATTACTTATCCTTGTAATCTACAGTATGGATTCTGTTTGCCCATTTGCCTGATTTAATCCAATTTATACAATGCATCTGTTCTTTGACACACACTTCCCTGTAGTGCTTACTTTTTTTTTTTTAGTATTCAGAAAGCCAGACAGCTCGCTGGAAGGACTCTTTTCTCAACCAACTGGAAATCATATTTAAGATTTTTCAATTTAATTTTTAAAATTTTTAAAGTAGTTTTAAACGTTTCCTTTTTATAGTTCCAAGTTTCCTTGATTTCTTTATCAGTTAACAGCCATGACATAAAATACATTTGAAATATTGCATTAACATGATATTTCACATTTAACCAAATTCTTTAATTTTGAAGGAATGGTATTTATCACCTGAACTGTAGGCACAAACATTTCAAATGTGAAAGAACTCCAAGATCAAATCAAATATTCTGAAGAAGTTAAATAGTGAACGAATCATATCAGAGTTACATGCAACTGTCTTACAGGAGGATGCTTCCATTATTATACACATTTTCATAAGACTATTACATCATTTTAGTAACTGAATTCCCATAGTGATTTAAAATAGTTTCTTCTGTCATTCCTCATAGTTAATTTAATCTCTCAGGTTCCAAATTGTCTAGAATAGGAAAGAATCAAAAATATATGCTAAGCTATTTGTACCTAACTCAATTTCTATATTAATAAATCCCTTAGGTTTCAGTGCAATTACAAACAATCTGTGAAGATGTTCTTCCACAAAGGATAAAAATGTTCTAGAAAGATCATGAGAATATTTTAGTTTAAGGATTTAAAGAATTTTTTGGTGTGTTTTTTGCCTAATACTTCACCATGGGCATGTCCCTTACCAGAAAGTGATCAAGCTCACTTGATCAGGAATGCATCACTTGTCATTCAATGCTTCATAACAGACCATAAGTACATTTTATTTCTGTTGTGATGCTCAACATATTGGCTTAAATCTCTCTGGGTGCCTAAGGTTATGAACTGAATGTGGCTACATGAACAGCCAGTTACTGCCTCCCAGATGATGTGTAGTGACTTTGCTGAACTGCAGGAACCTGTTTTTACATGATCCTACTCTGGGTTGCATTGCCTCATATTACAAGAGTGTTTGTCACTTCAGTATCCATATGAGGCTTTCACAGGTACGTTTTCTTCCTTCTGCTGCCTGTGGAGATCTCTCCTTACAGCTTGGTTTTATTCTCACTGAGTCCAGGTGATACACATATTCTACATTTTACTCTTTTTTTTGGCTTTTACTTTCCTGCAGAAAGGACTACCTCCCAGTAGTTCCTGTAAACCCATGCTGAAACTGCAAAGCATCTGTTCTCCCCTATGATCCATGACATCTCATCTCAGAAAGGTCAGCTTTGAAGCAAACCTTTCCCCTTGTTCTGAAATTGGCTCTTCAGCAAGCTGATAAAAATAGATTTTTCAAAAAGAGGTTTTGTCCTCGGCCTCTACTCTTTTCATTCCACCAAGCAAAACCCCTTCCAGAGGCCTACCAAGGGCCATAATGCTCTACTGTTTGCAATGATTTCATTCGGAAAATGTACAACTCTGCTGTGCAGTTAGGAATGTCAGGAATTTTACTAATTTTGGAGGCAGATATTGAAAGATGTTCTGCTAGAGATGGTGCTGGATGAGCTTGGCAATCATAATTACTTCATAATAAGCACTGTTGATATTTTAGATTGGTATATTAGTCATTATTTTATGTGAGAAAAGGCCAAGTTGCATCTCTGAGATGGCATCTCAAACTGCTTCTTAAAAAGAGCTTTCAAAATTGAATGGGTATTGCCACAGATTCCCATGGTTCTTTCTCAAAGAGCAAAGGAATTAATGAAGTGGTATTTTAGCAATTAAGTGGACTGAAGATAAAAATTGGAAGCATTTTTCTAGCACTAGAACTAGCAAGGTACATGGTACAAAATTAGGCATGATAAATGTTTTATCTGAGGAATCTGAGAAAACAGATTTTACAGGAAGATTATCTCAGGGAGGAGGCTAAAAGTCAGCTTTGCTCTTCATCAATATGAAAAGTCCAGGAAGTTTTCAGACTTTCCTCTAAGAAAAATCTACTTTGCCAAGATAATTAATTCAATACATGGATGGTGATGATCCACAGACATGAGTGCACAAATCAATAGAAAAGTTTTAAAGGAAATGGTTCAATACTTAGAAAAAACATGAAAAATTAATGAAAAAAATTCATTCATTTTCTCCCTTATTACCATTTAGATGAGCTCAAAGCGAGCAGTTAGCACAATAAAATATGATTACTTTTTAAACTATTCAAAAAGAACTGAATAAAAGGCAGTGTCTAAGTATCACATCTCAAAGTATTTAGAATGCAATTTTTACTGTGAACTCATTAAATATTATGTCTGAATAATAGATATTTTAATGATGAGAAAAGATTATAAACGTGCTAAAGATTAATTTCCACTTTGGCTGAATGAGAAGCCTTATATTTGACTTGTGCAGCAGTAGCAATGTCAGAACTCAAGTTTTCATCAAACTATCACAATACATGACACAGAGATTAAAACTCCTTTTGCTTGATTGCATACAGTTCTGAGGTTATTTTAGATTTCATTCCTTAAAAAACAATACACTTCCAGGTCTTACAATCACATCAAAAAGTATTGAAAATATTGTCTAAAATTAAAGAGCAAATAACAGAGAGAGAAAAGCTAGAGCCTATGTAACACGGGAGTTGTCCCTTATTATGACACACTTCATAACAGCAGATGTTATGATAATACCATACTTGTGAGGCCACTCTCAATTCCCTTTGAAAGGCTGTGATGATCAGAGGAGCTTCTTGAGACACCAAGACAGCAAATGTCACTCCAGTCATCCAGAAGGCAACAACAAGGGCCCAGGGAGATACAGATCTGTCAGTCTTACCAAGAAAGTGATGGAGCAACTAATTCCAGAAACCATTTCCAGACAGATGAAAAAGAAGAAAGCGATTGGGAGCACTCAGCATGGATTTATGAGGGGAAAGTCATGCTTAATCAACCTTTTCCAATGAGATGACAAGTTTGGTGTGTGTGGGGAGATCAGTGAATGCTGTCTACCTTGCCTTTAGCAAAGTTTTCAGAGCTGCCTCCCATAGTATCCTGTATTGGGTTTGTGTGGCCAGGTTTTAGTAGCAGGGGGGCTGAAGGGGTGGATTGTGTAAGAAGCAGCCAGAAGCTCCCCCATGTCCCACAGACAATGCCAGCCTGCTCCAGGACAGCCCTGCCACTGGCCCAGGCCGAGCCTATCAGTGATGGTGGCAGTACCTCTGGGATGACATAATTAAGGAGGAACAACACCTGCCCAGCTACAGTCAGAGAAAGGAGTGGGAATATATGAGAGAAACATCCCTGCAAACACTAAAACCAGTGGGGAAGGGGTGAGGAGGTGCTCCAGATTCCCCTGCAGCCCATGGTGCAGACTACAGCGAGGCAATTGTCCCCCTGCAGCCCAGGGAGGCCCATAGAGGAGAAGAGATCCACCTGCAGCCCATGAAGGACATGCCAGACGAGGGGGATACCTGAGGGAGGCTGTTCCCCCACAGGAAGGCCATGCTGGAGCAGGCTCCTGGCAGGACCTGTAGACTCATGGAGAGAGGCATCCGTGCTGGAGCAGGTTTGCTGGCAGGACTTGTGACCCTGCAGGGGACCCACAGTGGAGATCCCTTTTCCTGAGGGACTGCACCCCATGGAAAGAGATCCATGCTGGAGCAGTTAATGAAGAACTGTAGTCCATGGGAAGGACTCATGTTGGAAAAGTTCATGGAGGTCTGCCTCCTGTGGGAGGGATCCCACACTAGAGCAGGGGAAGAGTGGGAGAAGTCCTCCCCCTGAAGAGGAAGGAATGGCAGAGACAATATGTGATGAGCTGACCACAGCCCTCATTTCTCTGCACCTCTGAGGTGTAAGACAGAGAGAAAATCAGGAGTGAGGTCTGAGAAGAAGGGCAGGGTGGGGGGAAGGTGCTTTAAGATTTGGGTTTATTTCTCATTACCCGACTCTGATTTGACTGGCAAAAAATTTAATTAATTTCCCCAAGCTGAGTTAGTTTTGCCCATGACAGCAACTAACAAGAGAACTCTCCCTGACCTTATCTCAACACACAAGCATTTTGTTTTATTGTCTCTCCCCTGCCCAGGTGAGGAGGGGAGCAACAGATTGGCTTTGGTGGGCATCTNCATTACCCTACTCTGATTTGACTGGCAAAAAATTTAATTAATTTCCCCAAGCTGAGTTAGTTTTGCCCATGACAGCAAACTAACAAGAGTTTATTGTCTCTCCCCTGCCCAGGTGAGGAGGGAAGCAACAGATTGGCTTTGGTGGGCATCTGGCATCGAGGCAGAGTCAACCAAGCACACATCCCAACATGGACAGCCTAGTTAAGTACACAGGGAAGTGTACTGAAAACTGGCTGAACTGGCAAGGTTCAGAAAGGTTGTGATCAGGACCTTGAAGTTCTGCTGGAGAGCATTCACTAGCAGCACGCCCCAGGCATTGGTAATGGGTCCAACCCTGTTTAGCAGTGACCTGGGTAATGGGACAGACTAGCTCATAGAAGAAACAAGCCTGTGAAGAGTGGCCAATACACCAGGAGGTTGTTTGTGCTGCCATACAAAAGGGCTTTGAGAAGCTGGAGAAATCAGTGAGGAAGAACCTCATGCACTTTAAGAGAGGGAATTGAAAGCTCTGCACATGGTGAGAAATAACCTTATGAACCAATACATGCTGGGAGACAGTTGACTGGAGAACAGCTTTGCAGAGAAGCCTTTTTTAAATTACTCCAGTAACTCCATAAATTGCAGATCCTTGGTAGAGTAGCAACATGGTGGGATGCAAGCAGTTAAGGAAATTCTTGATGTGTGTCAAAGATAATTTATTCATTAAAACACTTGTGGCAAGCAAGGGTGATGCACAGTTGGATCTTATATTCACTGACAAAGTGTTGCTGACTGAGACAAATGTTTTACTGACAGCTGACACAAGTTCTGAAGAAGAGGTCAAGAAGATAGAGCCAGGCTTTTCATGGTGTTGTATGCTAGGAGGCCCAGAAATAAAGGGCAGAAGTTAAAATGAAATATATTCTTTTAGCAAAATATCTTTTTAGCTAAATAGCTAAAAGGAGAACTTACTTACCACAAAGACAGTCATGTAGCAGAAGAAGTTGCCCGAGCTTTTGCATTTTCCATCTTTGGAGATCATTAAGGTCAAACTGGAAAAAGAACAGCGGACCCTTCTTTGAGCTGAAGGTTCAGCTAGATGACTACTTGAGTTACCTTCCAGACTGAATTTTCCTACTGTCCTAGAATCTCATTTTGCTATTCTTTTTTCAACAAAATCTTTCCTTTCAGAAGCAAGAGTAAAACTTCAGATTATTTTTAACTGCTATTTTAAATTAATATCCATTATATAAATCACCCATCCAAGCCCTCTGTATTTCACAGATAGCTCATTATTCATTTTTACCACAGTATGAAGTTGAAAATGTATCACTGTTTATTTCTGTAAGTCAGTTCTAAGTCATGCTAATTGATTTAAATAGCTTAAAAAGTATTAAAGAAAACAGTTGCTATCAGTGCTGACCTTGCAGCATGCATCATCTTTTAGATATTCTGTTCTGTTACATTTTTAAGGAACTAGTCAAACATTATGCAAATAACCTTGTGTTTCTGATTATTTAAAAACTCTCAGCTTTGAACTTGTTTTCCTGCTCTGCTTCAATTAGAGCATGTTGAAGAGATTACTTCATCTCTCAGAATTTTGTTCTCAGCTGTACATGATAAATTTCAAACTTTAGACTGAACCTACACAATCTGTTTTTGAGCAGTTCAGTTAAGACATTGGCTGTTGCATGAGCTCCTCAAAGGTATAAAAAAAGTGTTCTGGACTACTCCTGGTATTGATCACTATTATAAATGCAGACCAAATAGCATTTATTTTACTGATAATATTTCAGATGTCTTTAGAAAGATCTTAAGAGAAGTGAAAGGATGTACTTGAAAAGCTGGGCTCTGTACTACTTTCTGTCACATGAGCAAGGTACAGAAGTAATATCAGGAATTATGGAAAACTTGAATTGTAAACCTTTATTTTGCAAACTTCTTTCTTGAAATAGCATTATAGTTTAATCCAAACTTCACACACAGTATTAAAATATATATGTGTTGGGATTTGGGGTTTTCCTTTATTTGCATGACTGTTTTGATTTGGTTTGGGGTTTTTTTTTCTTTGTTGGTTTTTTGCTTTAGTTTTGGTTGTGATGATGCTGGGATTTGTTTAATTTTTTTTTTTTTTAATTTTTGCTTATTTGTTTCTAATAGAGGCCATGGCATTTGAAATTGAAGCAAGAAAGTCTTAATGAGTGTCTGCTGCTCTGCTTTGTTCCAGTTAGATTTAGAGTCACTACCAGGCAAAATTAAGAGAATCAAGGGAAGCTGTTAGAAAGGGGTGCACAGCGAGAAGACCTGGGGTGAGAGGAGTAAGGATGATCATAATTTGGGATACTCTCAAGGGAGTTCAGTGAGAAGAAAAGGTGTCTATTTCTTGAGAGAGTGCAGAAAAGGCACAGCACTTGCTCCCACTCCTGAAGCTTAGAAGCTTTTTAAAATGTTGTCTTAGGTAGTGAAGACAGTCACAGTGATCTGCCAGAAATGGGGGAAAAACAGTGTTCCCTGGGAAAGTGTTGTAGGAAGGTTGGATGTATGACATGACCTTTGTAATATACACTCTTTAAACATCTGAAGTGGAGTTATAAATTTCAGCAATTTCAGGTTTAATAGCAAATGCTGCTAATTATTTGAGCTGGGGATCTAGAAACTGAGCAAAGCTTTTTGCTGAACATATGCCTCGAAGATATGCCAGCAGAATATTTAACTGTCATGACCAGTTTTGTTGCCTGAGCAGAAAACAAACATGAAAGGGCAGCCTAAGGCACAGTTGGAAGGTCTCTTTAATTACTGTTGTCGGCAGAATTTATTTCCAGAAATGTTATCACAGAATTGGAAATAAAAATGTCTCCTGGCACCACAAGAGCTTTTTCAGATATCACTCTCAAATGTGACACTTCTGAAAAAATTGGAGGAAAAAAGAGAGAATATTGTTCCCACTGACTTCTGACAAAATGCTACAACCCCAGAGATACTTATTTTAAGAGAATTTCCTTATGATCAGCACTTACAGTACAGAAGCAATCCTGAATCCTTCAAGACCCCAGCTAAACTACCAAGGCACAGTCACATTGCTTCAGCTTCTGCTGTTTTATTATGCTTCTCTGAATTCTGCTCTTGGTCATGGAGAGAGTGCCTAAGGCTTCTCAGTACTAACCTGCTTAGCTTTTGTTTCTGCTGTGCATAGAGAAGATTTGAGTGAGTCCCTTTCAGAGTAAAACTAGGACCAGACATAGCCAGTGTCAGGTAAGGAGGATCTAGAATTTAAAGAAAAGCATCTCTGAAAGTGCTGTGAGAACACACTTTTCCCCAGTACAGCTTACCAGGCCATGGCTCATTGCTGTGTGAGGTCCCAGCTCCGATCCCATCTGGTGTCTGCATTCCTGGCCTGGCATGTGGCACTGGCTGAGGCAGAGCATGCTGCAGGTGGGTGAGGAAGGCTTGGTGGGCTCCAGGCTTCAGGGCAAAAGTTGAGTGCTTGTAGTAGTAGGGGGTGAATCTGGGGCTGGGGTCCTGGTGTGGACATGTGAGACCTGTAGAAAAGAAACAGGGCGGGAGGGAGGGAAGGAAGGAGGGAAGGA
>VZRH01000342.1:1512088-1631636 GCA_013397555.1 Urocynchramus pylzowi | reverse complement strand
AGGAAGGAAGGAAGGAAGGAAGGAAGGAAGGAAGGAAGGAAGGAAGGAAGGAAGGAAGGAAGGAAGGAAGGAAGGAACCCCCAACCAACTGAAAAACAACCAAAACCAATTAAGAAACCAAATGGGAGAAGCAGGCTGGATAACCGTGGGGTCCTATTGTAAGCTCCAAAAACTGGTTCCAGATCTTCTCCTGCATCAAGAAATGACTGCAATGAAAGATGGCTCTAGGGCACACTGCAGTGGAGAGCCTTTATATTGTTTTTATATTGTTTCAAATTCTGTGCCAAAAGACTTGCAGAGTATCAAAGCCATTTCTAATATCTCATTTTGAATGTGGTCCAATCATTCATAATTAAAATTATTATAACTAAGAAAAGAGAAGACAGAGTGTCTGTGATATTAATGTAAAAGCAGGCTTATGACCAGTCTACCTTAGCACACATTCCCAGATTTCAATAATTTGAATAGTTCTTGTCCATGTTATGGTTTTATTATCTTTGATCAATATTGTGGTCTGTTCCAGTCTACACGTTGTTTTCTGATGCCATGAATCACTGATGTCTATTATGAAATTACAGTCATATTAGCTCACCTGTACTATAATTCCCCAAGTGTAGAACAGAACAAAACACCTGTTTAGAAGAAGAATATGAAACTTGCTGGCTTTGCCAACACAAGAGACTGACAGTGTTGCAGCAAGACATAACAGTCACACACCATGCTCAGAAAAACAAGTCATAGCAGTGTACAGAGTACTGCAGGCAGGGACACCTTTGCAAATTATAAACTGCTACTTGCATCTTTTAACTGGTTGTTGGGGTTTTTTTTGGGTTTGTTTTTGGTTTTTTTTCTGCAAGTGTAGAAGAAAAAAAAGGTGTAGAAGAAGAAATCTGAATAACAGCAAGACCCACCTTTATCACAGAGCTTGGAGAGAGCTTTCCTATGAGTCTCAAAGGACTCTTGCTTACAGGCATCTAATCTGCAGAGACAAACAAAGAGAAAGAAAGACAGCAGTAAATTTGACAGGATCTTACCATTGACTTCCTTATATTGGTGTTTTGCTTTTCTTGCTCTCCTCTACTACAGAGATTTGCAGAACTGAAATATTTAATATATTTAATATTTTTTTTATATCTAAAAGCATCTGGGCTAATATTAAATGCAGAAATCTTAAATGCAGAAGGTGCTGCAAGTAATCAGTTTGTATCTCAAAATGTAAATATTGGAATGCACCTTGCTTAGCATTATGGAAAAGGAAGTGTCATCATTTTTCTATACAGCTATCTAAACATTGTTTTACCTCAATAATTTACATCATGACTTCCCACTGAAGAAAATTCTTCACATTCATCCACAGCATGTGAAATACTTCCATGTTTTTCTGAACTCAGCAGCCATCATTGCCACAACATGCTCCCTCTTCTACTCCTTTTCAGTCAGTCTTTTCAGGATGCAACACATTTCGCTGTTTAATCCTCATGTACTCTTGCAGTCCCATGGTTTTTCTCAGAAAATCCAGTAATTTGTCCTGTTGTTTTCTGAGTACTTAGCACTTTGTGGTGTAACTGAGATCATAGGATAATAGAAGCATTTAGACTCAAAGGAACCTTGAAAGTCTTCTGACTCAAGCTCAGTTCCAGACTGTCTTCAAAACTAATTCAGCTTACTCCAGGTCTTGTCCACACGAGTTTTGAACATCTCCAAGGATGCCGATTCCACAGCCTCGCCAAATGATGTATTTCAGTGATTCTATGCTCTTGTGCTGAGGCATTTCTTCCTTACATCTATTCAGAATTCTCCTTTTAAGTGCTGCTTCTTCCCTTTGCTCCATTGCACTTGTGAAAATTCATGCCCTCTGCTTTCTCTAATAACTCTTTGGGTGGTACAAGACTGGATCATTCATTCAGGTTGAAAACAAATATAGAAAAATGTACTATTTTTGAAATATCTGTTAAATAGGAGTGCCTATTAGTGTCACTAATTGTGATTTCACAAATAAGAGTTGTTCTACTAGTGATATTTTTGCTTAGGGGAAAAAAATGTAATGCAAACAATTATTAAAATAACCCCTACTTCTTCTTTTTCATTAAAATCTCTTGTCTCCCTGTACCTGTTATCTTTCTACAGGTTTTGCAATCTCTGAGTGAATTGCTAATTCAGAATCATTGTTGCACCAAAGTCTACCACATAGGAAGTAGGCAAAATTACTCCTCCTGCTTTGCATTCTGTATTTTCTTTAGGGGATAAAATAATTTGCAACATATATTTATATGCACAGTGTTACACGATCCAAATGTCTGAACAAAATGTATCATGAAAATGTATGAGCTTGTCCAAGCAAAAAGGCATCCGGCTTCTCTAAAGAAATTATGAAATTATGCTCTACATTCCCAGGCCTGAAATTTATTTCCAGAAAGCTTCATGAATGTTTGGATACTAGAGGTTTGCTTTTTAGGACTAGTTATTTGCTGAGCTACTCTGCAGAACACTTGACCACAGTCGGATCTCTGAAGAAAAGTACAAAATTTCCATCATTTCCATGGAGACACGATATAGTCTTCTGACCCTGGTGTAAGAGTCCTCAACCCTGCTGAACTCAGTTCAGGTAGGAATTTGCAGAAAAAGACACATGACTTCATGGAACTCAAGTGCACCTTCACCTTATCTAAGAGCTTGCCTAAGACTTTTTACCTCCTTGATTTATTTCTCCTCTTTATTGACGAGGAACTAAAAGAGAGGTTAAATTCCTGAGAAAATTTCCTTTTTTCCTGGTTAATCTGAAAGCACAGTCTGAATAGAAAAGACTGAGAACAATCAGCAAAGGTTCAGAGATGCCAATGTATTGCATCATCCAATCTCCTCAATGATGAGAGCTCAATGTGAGAACAACCTACCGCCAAATCAAAAGTCTCTCCCTAGCAGGGGAAAAACCAGAGAATCTAGGCAAAAAATAGAGAGAGGTAAGGAGAGAGAAAGTTTCTTTAAGTGATAATTCAGTCTCTCTGGGCTTTTTTTTTTCTGTTTGTTTTACCTAGCAGGCTGAGAAATGTATTCTCAGCCGGAGTATTCTCTCCAGATGAGAAGGTGAAGATAGTCTTCACTGGAATTGAAAGAGGTATTTAATGAACTCCACTGATGATATCCCTGGAAACAGAACAAAGGATTGCAGTGAAATGTCTGACTTGCTTTGTATTCACAGGAGTTCAACATAATAGTAAAACTTAATGTTCTACTAGTACAAAATCAGGTTATGCATCCTGAAAGGTCTTTCCAAGTGACAGGAACAATAAAACAAATGGGCAGGGAGTGCAGCAAAAATGTTTTGCACCTATTTTGGTTTTTTAATTATTTAAAGAACTGTATACAATGCTAAGCTTAGCTGCAAATGCTGAAATGCTTTCTCTATGCAACCTCCCCATAATGTGTTTGAGCTATTCCTCTTCAGTATGCAAAAAGCTGCAAAGTGTCATGGGGGAGTGGCATGACAACACATATGTTTCTCACCATTCCTTCACTGTACAGTTTAACAACTCCATATTACAGGAGGCACTCTACCCCTCAAAGCCTTAAATGACATGGCCCATCCAAGTTCTTAATGTAAACAGTATGAACTATTTTTATGTTTTATAAAGGAACTGCTAAATCCCCTCCTCCTCACTGAGCTGCACAGTTGCTGTGCTCCTGGAGGGGCACAGCATTCTTTCTGAATCTCAGTAGGAAAAGCACAGCAGCAAATGGTGTAACAAAACTGCTTTATTTTTAATTTAAAAGAAAAGAAAACAAAAAAAAAAACAAAAAAAAACAAAAAAAAAAAAAAAAAAAAAAACACCAGAAGCAAGAAGAGAAGTACAATTTAGCAAGTAAACCTTATTCTTTTTCAAGTGCTGGAAATCCTCCTCTTCTGCAGCACCAGACATGGCCATGGCATGATCCTACCTGTGGAGAGGTTCATTCCCACCCAGTACCATGTCTCCTTGTACTTAATGTAGGAAACAAAACTATTCATCCTGTTTTGACATTTGTTCCTCCAAAAAGCTCTTTCTTTCTGCCACCAGAGCATGCCTCAGTACATCTGCCCTCCACTGCTGTATCCTTGGGGCTATGCAGCAGTCGCTCATGCAAACATATGGATATACTAAGCCAAAGACCCAGTTTGGCTGTCAGGGCTAGATGGAGATCGTTGTCTCTTGAACATAATGTCTTCCCTACGCCTCAAAATGCAATGATATTTCTTGTTTTCATCCCTTGGGGAACTAAGACAGAAAATGGTACACAAGAAAAAAACAGAACTGGAAAAAAAGACTGCGATGAGATGACAGCCAGTGGCAAACAGTGTGTCTTCCCACTCTGGAAAGTCTAATGGTGCCTGCAGCTCTGAAGTTTCATCATTCCTCTGCTGTCAACAAACATCTGTGAAATCAGGGCTGTTTTAAGTAGGAGATAACAGCAGCTGTTGGTATTTGTCTTTCCATTATCTTTAGTGACACACAGGTGTGCAAGAGATCTGCTTGTGATGGGCTCTGTGACTGTCTCTTCTCTGATAGGACCTGTGCTCTTTAAAAACAGATGAAAGGCTTCCAGATGTCACACAAGGGAAGTAGTAGATTCACACACAAAGTTCAGAAGCATAAATGTTTATATTCAGTGCAAAAATCCTCTTCTTTTTCTCTTCAATATCCAATTCAGCCCAGTAGATGTATTTGCCTGGTGGCTGAAACAGAACAGTATAACAGAGACAGTAGAACTGCCAGAGTTTGAAGGCATGGTGTCATCAATGCACGGGGCTGTGTGAGACCACAGTGGTCTCCTGATTAAGGAAATTAAGCACCAATTAGTAGGCTTAGTCTTGCCTCTTCAGTGTTGATGTAAGGACACTTGTTAAATTAGTAAACGAAGTTACCTGAAAGTAATAACTCATTTATGTTCCTCTATTTTCTGATTCCTTAACTGAGGCTCTATTGCCTGATTTAAATTTATTTTTTCTGATTTGTGACAGTACCAAGTACTTGCAGCTTTCAATTAAATGTCTCTGACTCTATGAGAATTTCCTTCCCCTCAGGGGTACTGTGAAGATACAATAGCAACGTATTATGCACGTTCATAATAATGAGATACATTTAGGACAATAATACATGAATAAAAATTATTTGGGTTTTTATCAGAGGGAATGGCACATAGTAAACATGGTACCATTGAGAAATAAAGAGAAAAAGCAAATAAAGGCAATTACTTAAATTATCTCCAGCTAGGCTGCACACTGAGAAATGGAGGATGACAGTGGAACACATCTAAAGAAGTTCTAAGGCTCATGGTGAACTCAGAGAAAGCTTCACAGCCCAAAAATTTCATTTTCTTCTGTTTGTGAAATGTTATTGACAGTCCTTGAAAGTTCCAAGATGTGTCAGTCCACTGAGGGCACTAAGAGGCCTTGGTCAATCTCACAGTGTGCTCCATCCACCCATTCTGCTCATGAGTCCAGGCCCTTTCAAGGCCCATACTGTGCTGTCAGTCCCTGTCATTGTGATCTGTGCTGCAGGCTCACCTGTCTGTAGCCATGTCAGGGCACACCTGTGTTCCTGGCCATGAGCCTGACCACTGTGCCTGTGCTCTGGACTGGCTGCCTGCTTCCAGCTCAGACTTGTCTTGCCACCTGCCTCGAAACTGCTGGGCTGGATCTGACAAGAAGATCTAACATTGGCCTACATTCATGGATAACTCCTTGTCTTGCCTCAAATGTGGTCCTGGATTTTTGCTTCAAATTTCAAGTCTGAGGAAAACATAGCCTTCTTGGGGATTGGGAAAGATCTGAGAATGAAAACAACATTGGGTCTCAAAAAATTATTTGTGCTCCGCAAGACCTCTTTGTATCACATTATCCTTTATTGAACTGGAGGGGAAAATACTCCTCCTGGAAAGATGCATCAGTCACATCAAACCTGACAGGAGTCAAGAAATTCCAGATTAGACTTCTGAAGATAACAAGAGGTATTCCCCCAGGGAGGGGGTTAATTTACTTTTGTGGCTTTGGAGATTTTGCACATTATCTGAAAATGTGCTGTATGAAACTGGAGTGTTCTTCAGGCACAGGAAAGGCTCTGATCCAAACTTTAGTATTAATCAATCCTGGTGTTTGTCTCAATCCAACAGAATCTAATTAGTGAAAATTAATAGGCTGGGTTCTGATTTTCTTAAATTTTTATGGGCACTTATTCCATGTCATTTGTCATGATTCACAACAGCTGCAAATCTAGTCAACAGACTGCTCATACTTCAGCCAGCACAGAATGTGTATTTCTATGACAGGGAACTTTGTTCTTCTCAGATAATTTGAAAAGTGGACTATTAATAATTTATTTCTACTTGCAGAAATTTGGCTGGGATAAGAACACCAGGTAAAAGAGACAGCTTCCATAAACAAAAACATTTTGTTATTTAAATCTTTTATTTTTAGGGAAATGTAACAATAGTCAGAAGATCATAAATTTTTCTGACAAAACCAATTTTTTTTCTATGGATCCCATGAAGGCAACAATCACAGACAGAACACTCCAAAGAATTTTTTTAATGTAAATAGAATTTTGACACAGGAGTAACCTTTATGTTGTTTCACATCTCAGAAACATTTAAGGATGGATATTTCCCAGGAATCTAGTTCCATCTTCCCTGCCATTCCCTAAGATAAAGGAAGACTGCAGTGAGGTTTCTCCCTCACCCTCCAAACTTCTTTTCTCCAGACTTATAAACCCTGCTCCCTCAGTCTCTCCACACAGGACATGCTCCAGCCTCCCAACCCTCTTCCCCAGCAAGAGAGTTCAGTTCAGTAGAAACTGGCAGTACACAGTGGCTGCATGTCACTCTATCCCAAATGGCTAGCTCCCAATCCACATTTGGATTAACTAGGGATTTCTTCACACAGCAGCAGCTGAAAGGTGGGCCTCTGGTTGCAAATAAAGACAGTCAAACTGTTGTCACAAACTAACAAAGAGCAGGCAAGGCAGTTGTTTTTTGCATATGGACACAGAATTCATTACTAGAATACCACTTGGCATTCAGAGTGCCCAGAAGCAAGAAATTGAAGTGAACTGCTCTTAACATTTTAACAAATTGCTGAAGGTATTTTAAGGAGTCTCCCACATCAAGCTTCGAAGTTAGCCCTGCTTGGAGCAGGAGGTCAGCCTAGGTGGTATCCAATGGCTTCATTCAAATGAAATTACTCTGGTTTTATTCTGTACCTTGAAGCACTCAGGAAAGTCCTATAGCATACTTAAAAGAATATTATCTGTAAAGACAAGAGCAATTGACTGACTAGATAAAGTAAAGAACTCTAAAAACCTTTTTTAAATGGAGATAAGTGGAGGTAAAAGAACATATAGGTACTTCAGTTCAACATTTAGAAACCCCAGGAGGTTTCTAAAATACCCATTAACCTCTTACTTAAAGATCTCTACCAGCCTGTTCTTCCTGAATAATCAATTCAACCCCGGAGTCTCATTTGCATCCCTGCCCCACTCCCTTCACTGTGTCACTCCACAAATGCCAGTGGAGTCACACAGCAGAAAGGCCATCTCTTCCAAAAGGACAACTTTAGTTTGAGATTAGACACACAACCACTTGACAGGCATCTGATGGGCATGTGATTGCCACATGCTGGGCACTTCATTGCTGCATAGATGGATGCACACCTGTGATGTGATGCATGTGCTCTGTGTTGGACCAAAGGCTTTTACTCAGTCCTGGCCCCTCAGTCCCATCATTACTGACCACTGCTCCAAGTGACACAGCTGGAAACATGACACAGATTTTGAACACAAAAGCCCTTCCCTGGAAAATTTAGGAAACCCTCCTACAAACCTCTGAGAAGCCTCCCAAACTTGTTAAATTCAGCATGTTTCCACTCAACGAAATACAGCAAAAGGACCCAGACTGAGAAATCTGTTGCAACCAAACAAGTTTGTCAACAGAGCACCACTAACACTGCAATGTGACAGAATCATCAATACAAAGAGGACCATGTTGGGTCAAAATACAACTAAAATACATCTTGGTATCCTGCAGTATCCTGCTTCTCCTGCAGGAAGCAGTATCCTGCTTCTCCTGCACAAGAGCAGCTGGAGGACTGAGCCTGCTCCCCTTATAAGCTCCATTTGCTTTTCAGCCACCTTAGAGCAGCAAGCTGGCATATGCATGTTTGCTGCAAATTCTTCCTTCCAAGGGGTGACAGACAGCTTGGAGCCATGGACTCAATAAAGACTCTTTTTGTGGCACATTATAGCCTACTTCCTTACCCTCCAAATATTTTGTGCTCCAGAGAATACAAAAACTTCTCTCTCCCTCTTTCTTTCCCCACTTAGACTAATATCCTGTCTGCTCCAAAGACTGCAGATGCCTTTCCTTGTAAAGTCAAATAATTCACTGATAAGTGATAACTTACTGATAAATAACTCACCTCAGGGGAATTAATCTTAATTCCTAACAATATCCTGGGGAAGGGATTGTCCACTTAGAACTTGTCTGCTTTTCTCCTCATGATGCCACACTACATAGTTAAATAAGTTATTGCTTCCAATAGGTCTCATTCTAACATTATCTTTAGACCATCATGTTTATAACAAAATGCAATACTTTGTTTTGGATTTGCTTGTTTGATGTTGGTCTTTTACATCCACAGGGGATGTCAGATCTCCAGTCTTGGATACTGACCTAATGTTTCCCAAATATATTTACCCTGGGTAATAGCCCAGCACAGTACACTGATCTCAGGCACTGATCCCAGGCTACGCCAGCTTAGGCTGACCTTGAGCATCTGAAATTCTCCCTTTTGTTTTGTGTACATACGTAAAAGTCACCAGCTGGCTCAAACATTTGGCCATCAGTGGATATTAAACCAGCAGGCAATGCCAGAACACAGACTGTGCAGTATCTAGAATTTGAATCTTCAATCAAAGGATCTCTTGGTTGCCTTTCTCATGACTATCTATCAGATAGCAAGTGGAGGTAGCCTTTTTCTAACAGACTGTGAATGGAAATGGAGAATAACACTCTTATTGGATATAGCGGAAGACACGATGGAACTGCAAGTTCCTCATGTTCTCCATACAACTCATTTTTTTACTGGCCTACAAGAAACTGCAGAAGGAAAACATGATGAAAAGGATGTTGATCTTCTGTTCCCTTTTGAAAGGGGTCAGAGGTTAAACAAAGTTACTGTAATTTTTTTTGCTTACCTTCACTCAGAGCAAATGTGAATGCAGCCATATTCAGTTTACACATCAGTGCTACAAGTGCCAGCCAGGAAATAAATTATGCACAGCAGCAACCAAGTGCCTTCCAGATTCACAGGAAACTGCTGTCCAGACAAACACACATTTCCTAGCACAGTCTGAAACTAAATGAGCTGTCATTAGGGAAGATAATATCGATATAGGAAATATTCGAGAACAAAAATTTCCCTCATAATCTCATTTATTCACATCCCTTTAAACTGCTATAATTGCAGATTGTAGGTTTTCATTTTAACAGTGGTATGTAAAGAACTAACATGTTGGTCTTAAGCACTCAGAAATGCAGGAATTAAGGGCAGATACAAAGGAATGTTCAAAGACTTATCATCCTCTCTAAGAAGAATTTCAGAAATTATGGAAAAAAAAAAAAAGATGAATGCTGGATAGATCTTGGACCCACTTTTATCCTGAGCAAGAAGTCTTTGTTGTATTTACATTGGTTTATAATTTTTCCACACATAAGTGAATTTATTTAGTCTACATGCCCATGGAATGAAGCAAGAATATCAGTCCTGTGCTGTGATAGCTCCCTCACAATTGAAAGCAAAATAAAATCTTTATCTTACTGATAAATTAAAGTAACAGTTTGGCTGTTTTCTACTTCTTTCCCTTTTCAGCTTCTAATATCATTTATCTTCAACAGGCAAGTTTATTTGGAATGACATCTTTTGTTTTCTCTCCTGTAAATATAATTTTTCAGTTAAATGCACTTTAAAAGAATATTTAGACAACTAGTAGCACTGATAACACAGAAAATTGTAAAAAGTCACAGTCCTTGATCAAACAGTTCCGCTGGGGTGGGATCAAATTATTGTGGATTCAAGGTAATTAATTTCCCTCTAACATGTTTCTGCAACAATGATGCCAAGTTCCTAACTGCCAGAACAGAGTAACAACTCCTTTCCAAACTTCTAAATCCACACAGTTGATACAGGAGACCATATATGTCTCTCAACACCTACAGCTTGTCGCACCTCATGTCAGGCATGGAAATAATAATTAGTGTGATAAACATTTAATATGAACATGTCTGGAACTTCCACCATAGGAAAGGTCTAGGGATCAGAGAGGTAGGTCTCAAATCAGAAAGTGAGGCTTTCTTTCCTGAGATGCCTCTTGGAGACAGAAGAAAAAGAAAGTGGAAAAGGAAAAAAAACTTTAGAAGAGAGATGGATATGATGTACCTTGGTTTGAGGTACTTCCTCCAAGAGCATTCTCATTTGAAAGCTGAATATAATGGGTAAGACTTAAATTGTCTGAACTAAATTACTCAGTAGCTCCATCTGGAAGATGAGAATGAATGAAGAAGAGATTTGTCCCCCTGTGGTCCTACATTTCCAGCTGTGTCCTGGGTGGTGGCAGAGTCCTTCTTCAGTGAAGAGCACACTGACCTAGGGATATGGCTATTAGGATCTGCCAAACTCAGTAGTCCAGGAGTGGAATTCTGTTGCCACTTCATGCCTGCAGGACCACCTGGTATCTAGGCTGAGCAGGTTTTGGCCAAGGTGTGGCAGACACACTTGTGAGCAGCACGTGTGCACACCCGCACACACACTGGGAGGACCACACAATCACTGCCTACACTGCTTGAAGAGGGAGATACACAGGCAAGGAAAAAAAAATCCCATCATAATGCCAGGCCAAATCACCCACAGCAACAGCTGCATCCAGCACCTTGGGGCTCCCCCAGGAGAGCAGGAGAGCAGAGCAGGCTGCCCAGGGCATGATGCACAGCTGGAGGCTCTCAAGCTGGGGCTTGGCAAATCCCCATCTGACACAACCTCCTGCTGCTCTGCTCAAGAGGAGGAGGTCGAGGAGCAAGTTCAGCTTGAAGTGGGGTTCCAGGGCCATGGGCAGGGGAGGCCCCAGGAGGGGTTGGTCAGGAGTTGGTCAGAAGTCTGGACAGCACCCACCCCTCCGACGGGATGTGGAACTGGAACCCTCCAGAGGTGTCTTCCAAACAGCACTTCTGGGGTTCTCCAGATGGAGTTCAGTTCCAGTAATCAGGGCCAGCAGCTGCATAACCTCCACCACTGTTCTCCTCATCTGTGTTATTGAATCCATGGAGAAAGCTGGAGAACCAGATTTCCTTTACCTTTTTTTTCCTATCCCCCAAAATAAGCTGGAGGGCAGAGAGACTGTCTGATCTGTTTTTCATAAAGTAAATCTGATTCTGAGAGCAGCAAGTGCTTGCTAATGCAATCAGCATTTCAAAATGTGTATGATTTTAATGAAAAAACCTGACCAAAGTTTCCTGAGTACACTTTTAAGCAGATGTTCATCCTCAACTTTTCTGTGTTCCCATGGTGTCTGCAATGTATGTTCTGTGCTGACATCTGCTTTCTGTTGTATTTCCTTTTGGCTTTTTGTATGAACCAAAGGCACTTGGTAGAAAGAAAAGAAAGAAGTATCAATTTACTTGGTTTTGCATACATGAGTAGCAACTAGAAAATGAGAAGGACCAAGAAAACCATGCGAGGAAGTAAACTTTGTTTTCAGCATTAAGTAGGTATACACAAAGGCAAAATAACTACCTCTGAGTGATCAGCTACTCAAAATCATTGTGAGAGAGAGGGCATGAAAACTAATTATGAGATGGGAAAGCCAGATCTGTGATGGTGTGAAAATATTCACATAATGAGGGGCAGAAAGAGAGACGTGATGAGATGCAGGCAAGTTCGAGTGAAAAAGGAGGAGTATATGAGTTATCCCAACAAAACTTATTGTGCTGCAGAAAGGAGCACATTCAATAAGAACCAAAACCAACAAGATGTGGAATGAAAGGTGATGGATAAAAACAAATGCATATGTAAAAGTGAAAAGTAAAACCTTTAAAAGTCATAGGTAAAGAAGAAAAGTCATGATGAAATGGAAAAATCCTTACAAAATGCAAGCATGTAAGCAGAGGAAAAAATGCAGAAAATATTGCGCACTGATATGTAATAAAAATGTGTAAACAAAAGGAAATTCAAATAAAAAGACACATATGTTATATAAAAAAGGAAATAAAACATCCCGGGGAAAAGAATAGCCAAAATGAGGTGACAAATAAGAGATTAAAAAAGAGGTAGAAATGAAAAGCTGTAATGTGATACAAAGAAAGCACTTGTTCTTTGAAAGTAAAAATTAAAAGATGCAACATAATGGCAAGCGGCAAATAACAGGTGCAAGGATACATGCAGGGAAATATGAGTCTATGTGATAAGAAAGTTAAAATACATGTTGAGCTGCAGAGCTCAACATATCTTTAAAGAGGCTGTGCTAGAGGTGAAAATGAGTACTGAGTCAAAAAAGTAAAATGCTTCAGTGAGAGGTGAATGGAAAAATATAATGAGATGTGCAATCTGAGACCTCATAAATTGTAAAAAAAACCCAACATGCAGTAAGAACATAGATAAAAAAAAAAGGAAAACCTGAAAAAAACATAATGATTCAATAGAGGAATGGATTATGAGATGGGCAAAAATCACATCTGGTGCACACGAAACTTCTCAAAAATACAAACAAGTACTAATGAGTAGAAAAAAGCAATATGAGCAACGCATAGGGACTTGTAAAATGGAAATGTTTAATGGCATTTTAAAGACAAATGGGGGACAAGATGTGAATAATGAAGCTGCAGAATGAATACAGTGTAATTATGAGCATCAGAAGGAGAGACACACAAATCTAAAATTGGTAATGTTACATAGCAAAGAATGTAAGTTAAAAAATCAAACCGGGTGATTAATTCAGGAAAACTTATAAGAAAAATTACATTTGGTGACAAACATAAAAGGAAAATTTGATCTGAAAGGGAAAATTCATTTTAAAAAAAGCAAAAATAGAAATTAATAAATAAATAAAGAGGGAAAGCTTGACATATTCAAAATCAGAAATGTGTCATGACCTATAAAATATGAAACATCACTAGAAATAAGTCAAGCTGTGAAATTGCAGGCATTAGGAAAAGTGCAGAAATAGCTCTGAAAAAGAAAACAGAAAAAATGAACAATGTGAAAAAAAAACATGGCAGGATTGGCAGATATAAAAATGTATGCTAAGAGGCACCACCCCCATCTTCAAGTTTCAAAAAATACAAAGATGGAAGTGCATTACGCATTCTTTCAAGGAAAATCTGGTATGAGATACAGAATTAAAATTTGGACTATGATATCATTCAAATGCTAATGAGATATTAAAAAAATATATTTATTGAGGTCCAAAAGAAAGACAGTTTACCCAGGAGCAACAAAAATTACAGTCTTGAAAAATCATAGTAGGATGCTAGTAGGAATACATACAATTTCTCAGAAGATGTAAAAAGTTATCTAAAAATATGAGGACAGAAAAATGCACAGGGAAATCTGAAAGCTCACACCCATAATACAATACATAGTCTGTAATGGGCAGCAAAAAGGAAATTGGCTAATAAGCAATGATACATGAAATTCCTAATTAGATCTAAAAGCACATAATGAGACATTGAAACAAAACCAAGCAGTGAAATAAAAATGAACATGCACATCAAAAATCAAAACTAGAAACGAGATGCAAAAAAACATTCATATGGAGATCCAGAATCAAAACAAAAGGGAGTAATGAGATGTGAAAAGGAAAACTCATAACAGGATTTGGCATCAGGAATACATAATAAGTTTAAAAATTTTAGTAAGTCAAGAAATACAAAATCAGAGATAGTAACAATGGGCAAGACCAGAAATGCACATCTAAGATCAATGAGGGAAAATTAAATAATGTTCAAAATTAAGTAGTGAATCCTGTGATACAGTAGGAAAAATGCAGAACAAATTAAGAAAAATTAAATCCATGGAGAAATACAGAAAGAAAAATCTGCAAATACAGGTTGAAAAATCAGTGATTGATAAAAAGTAAACCCTCTGGTATATATTGCAATATGAGCACTGAAATCCACAGTGTGGGTCTGGAAAATGAGTAATGAGATGTGAAATCAGAAATAAAATGATTTGCGATAACGATCATTCATAATGACAAGCAAAAACAAGAACCGAAATGCTAATGCAGCATGGCATGGGAATTGCTGAAGGAGGTACAGTAGCTGAGATGCATAATGGAAGATGGAAACAGAAATATATAATGAAGTGTGAAAAGAAAACATGTACCATAATAAAACATGCATTGCAAGCTATTTTGTCTTAGAAGGACTGAAGCACATAAAGCAGCATGAAAGTGGAACAATACAACTGAAATGTTCAAGGGGTTCAGGGTAAGAATTTTACTCAAATATTTGAACAGTGAGGTTAATTACAGTCACTGGCTGTTGTGGGTTTATTTTACCCTTTTTTTTAGTTTTGAGCTTGCCCCAGTTCCTGATGCAGAAGGGATCTGACTCCGTTCACACAGGAGTTCCTGACATCCAGCAGCACAATACTGTAACGTGCCAGCTTCACTCTGTGTGGCATCATCTCTTACATGTCATAGCAATAAGATGCACTGACAGATTATGTAGGAGAAACAGCCTTTGGAAATTCTCCCTCAGGCATGTCAAGGCCACCAAGCAGCATTTTAGTTGCATAACAGTTTCAGCCCTTAGGCATTTGTGCCAGGCCACCAGCAGAAATGTGAATAACTTGGTGAGGTACAGGTTTACAAAGAATCAGACATCAGCAACTCCAAGCATGTTAATAGTACATATAAACAGTGGGCTAAAGTGCTCCAAGGGGACAACAAATGACTGCAATACCTCACGCTTTCGTCATGCCACACAATACATACATATAAATTCTCCAAGCAGCAGCAGCAGCAGCAGCATGTTTGGTCTCAAAGGGTGCCCACAAGCCTGGTGAGTATGCTCTGCTGAAATGTTGGGGCTGCTTGGCCTTTGTGGTGCCTTCTGGGGTGTCTTGACCAATTGGACTCTGACCTTGATTTTCACCTTTGAATAGTTAATGCAAAAGCAGATCTGTTCCCCAGTACATATCCCAAAGATAATGTGACTTTCACGTCATCTCATGCCCCCAGGATATTTCCATCCCGCAGGCAACTCATTTTTCCAAAGACTCTTTAGCATGGATAGTAGGTACTGCTCACACAGGAGGCTCATCATGCCTGCAGACAGTGTCTGCAAAGAGGGAAATCCCTGAATCACAGGGAGGAGCAAGACTTGGATCATGCAGGATGTGTGCTGGGGAGGCTACACAGTCACAGGCAGGTTGGGAGCATGCTTCATCTTTAGAATGCTGAACAGAGGGTTCTCTGGGATCAACACAAGGGTGCTGAAGCAGTAACTCCAGCTGTGCCATTCAAGGCCATCCTCCCCCAAAACAGGTCCTTCACAGGCTGGTCAGAAGGCACAGCAGAAATGCAGAGTGGCACATGTTGTCACCCTGTTTGGGTGGTCTCCTCAGGAGGGGTCACAGCACAGAATGTACATTGGAGAAAGGGCCTCAAACTCTTCCAGCCAGAGCTGGCTGAAACAGAAATGGTCAGTGCTGGCACTGACCTGTCTTTGGAAAACCTTGCTGCCATGGTATGAACAAGCTGAGTCATCAATCCTGGCTATACAAGGGATCAGCCTGGAATGCTCCTGGGGCTAGAAAGGGTCAGCTATTAAGCAAAGTGCAAAGCCCTCACTTGATATCTCCAGAAAGTTCCCTTGTTTTATTACTTGCCACTAAAAAGAAGTGTTCCATCCACTTTGTAATTGCCCACTATGATATAAAGAGTAATTAAATCCTTCATAAGTCTTGTCTTTATCTCAACCATGTCATATGCTTACTTAAGTCATGTGTTATGGACCACTAATCATCTTTATCTAACGTTATCATGCAGCCAGCTACTCTATCTTATGCTAAATGTTATGTCAGGGTTACAGAGAGGGATACAAATAAATGGCTGGCACACCTTTCTTTCTTTTTCTTTCTCAAAAATGAGAAAACTGCTAGAAAGCTGACTGTCATCTAAGCTTTGGGGAAGACTCCAGCTGACTGCAATAAAATCAGGATTTCACCGATAAATTTTTCTCTGCTTTAGAAACTCTGATCCTTTTAGTGCAATAACCTGTAAGATTTGATCTGACAAGAGGCAAAACCCTCAATGGCATTAAGCTTATTAGACTGATTCAAAAGCCAAAGTAATACTGTGATTAGTGCACATTGCATGCATTATGACCATAATAAATAAGAATACAATCAGTTGCCAGCAGCAGCTGGTAACTTGTCTTATGCTGTAGAGTCAATCCAAAATATTCACTGAACAGCAGAACATTTTTTAAAAAATGGATAATGTTTTGGATGAGAAATAACACCAAAATACAGGCTCTGATAATAGAGATGATAAAGCTAAGAGCTGAATAGAATGCAGATACTAAATGCACATCTAGACTCCATTATCTTTCCACAGCATGCTTCCCTTCTATATATCCTGCAGCCTCCATTTATACTGTTTGGTAAAACACTATTAAAACCACGCTCAGTCAGCTACAGAAAATGCTCACAGATTGTTTTAAATAAATAAGCATTCAGCAGAACTTAACTTTAATGGTGCAAGAAGCATTTTGTCAGAGAGAAATACCAACATGAGGATTGTCTATTTTTGATGAAAAATTTAACCAGTCAGTTGGTTAGTGAGTATTCCACCTCATGAAAATGTTAAACAACATCCCTCTTTTGAAAAAATGAAGATGTCATTACAAAATATTCTCCTTCATTAGTTAAGTGTAAGTCGTCTTTATGCATTGTCTGAGCACACATTATTTCTCCTATAAATACAACAGACCCAGTTCTTGGAAAGGTACATGCATGCCTTGCCTAAACCTCCAAACTGTTAAGGGGTTGTTATAAATTTTGCTTGTAACAAAACAAGTTAACATTTTGTTTTACCTCTGTGTGCTGCTTCTGGGTTTCTCCTTCTTGGTCAATATATTGCAGCACTCCAGTGAATTGAACCTGAACAGAAAGTTGCACCAAGGTTAGAAAACGCCTCTGAAAAGTGGAGTCTGTGCCTGGACATTCCTGATTGAAACATATGGAACATGCTTTTGCCTTCTTCAGTGTTTTAAATTGTCACATTACTATGAATCTAGGAGGCAGGTGAGAGGAGGCTGGTATTAAACAGCTCGTCCTCTGACACATAACCCAACGGTGTTCCACGTGAGTTTACACTGGCTGGCAGAGACTGCTTTGACTCTGATAGGAGTTGAGTGTCAGGCATTCTCTAGAGACTATGCTGAATGGCACAAGTGAAAATGAGAGTTCCTGTTGAAGTCGTGACTACCACATTGCACACTCAATGCATCCACTAACACTTTATTGGAAGTGGGGGCAGGCTGTGTTTTAAAATTTTTATGCTCATGAGTAAGCCTCAAATTGGTTATTTAGCATACAGTTAAGATTGACTAACACTTTTTTTGTTGTAAGACTTGGTCTCTGCTAATTACAATTTTGTGAGTCTTAAGCTGTTTGGGCTTGAATTCCCTCATTTATGTATTTGCTGTGATTGGCTGTTATCTTTTTGGGTTTTAGTTCATTTAATACAGATGTTTCCAAGACAAATGTGCCAAAACACATTTTCCCCCTATCTGAAAATAATAAGAGGAGGGGAAAAAAGAAGAAAAATTCCTTTTATACAATTTTCTTTTAGAAAAGTTTTAGTACTTCTGCAGATGGAGGAGCTGCTACAGTCACTACATACATAACAAGAAGGCTTTTTTTGGCTCTCGAGGTTGCCTAATTACATTAAAATGATAATCCTTTGGAAATGAGAAATCAGAAGTTCACATACATTCAAAGGCTGCTAAATTGTCTAAAGATGTGGCTTTCACTGAGGATGGTCCATCCCTTTGCTCTTTTATATATCAAGGAAATGGCAACTGCTCCATGAGCCACCAAGCAGATCCTCAGGTACCTCCCTTCAGTGCTGGGGCTGAAAGAAAGGACATTGCCTGCTGATCCTGCCCACAACAGACCAAACACAAAGGCCTTCTTTGAATCTCCCAGCACTGCCTTCTGTGGCAAAGAATGTGAGGAGAGACAGACTTTTCATCTGATGGTCCTTTTTGTAATGGGAATAGAATCCCAGAAGCAGAGATAGGAACAGATTCTCAGCATCTCTCTGCAGACAGATACAAATACCACCAGCAAAACATGTTGGGTTTTTTTGTTTGTTTTTTTGGTTTTTTTTTTTGTAAGGGCAATCTCCTGTACCAGGATCCCTTCTAACAAAGCCATAGAGGACTGTGCTGTGGCTCTTCAAGCCCCCAGCCAGCCAATGAGTCATGTTTTAAGGAGGGCTAAATTTTTTTAAACGTTTCCCACTAAATTCTAAGGCAATAAGTCTAATTACACTTTATGCTTTAGCGCACTTAGAAGAACAGCATGATTTGGAAATGACTCTTTTCAGAAAATGGCTTTGTAGAGCACATTTGAATGTGACTGCTTTCCTGAATGCAAATGTCTGAATTGCTCTAATTATCTAACTGGGGAAAAAAAATGCTTTTTTTAGACTGCCAATATCTGAAGAAAATATGAAAGGACAGGACAGTTTCTCCCAGTATTCCTTTTTAGTATGCTTTCTATTCTGATTCTAAATACAAATAACCAGTGAGATTGCCAGCACTTTCATTTTATTATGTAGTAATTAGATGTCTTTTTTTTTAGAAGTCTCTTTTAAAAAAATCACAATTTTAATTTTCAGCTTGTAAATTCTAATCATGCTAATTGTCACACTGAAGTTTGGAGCCCCTAAAAGTAGAAGTAATGTCTTCAGGATTTCCCATTTCCAAACTTGTCTTTAGCCTGACAGGTAAATAACATCCCTGTAGGAGGTGCAACACCTGTTTGCATAAAAATTAGTAATAGAAGCTGTATTTTTAGTTTCCTTTTAGTGTCATTTCACAGCAGGAACTGAAAAAAGAAGCATCATGGCTGCACGTGATCTCCTTTAGCCTATGATTTAGAGACTAAAACAGCTTCTATCCTCACTGCTTTCAGGTGGAAGCATCATCAAGACTGCTTCTAGAGACTTCTGCTTGGTTTTCTGGGGTGGGTATGGGTCAGGGAATCCACTGCAACTTTTATTTAAAACTCTGAAGCAAACATTCAGCTGCAGTAAGGCAGCCCTCAGCTATCTCTCTGAGCCTTCTGTTGACAATGTTAGGCAGAAAAAGATGGCCTGCATGTCTTTCCTGACTGCAGGAGAAGATGGCCTGTGGGTATCAAGAAAATGGTCTCGATGCTTATCCTGTTGGTACCCACAGACAGAAGGAGATACCTGTTCTCCTGATTTGCACTCATGAGGAAGCCCTGGTCCCTCAGCCAGTTCCCCTGATGGCTGCAGTAGGAATCTCAGGTACAGGTAGGTCTGAACAGCCCCTACAGAAGCTGCCAATCCTGCTCCTACATCCTTACCTTCCAGCTGCCTCTCTTCCTACTATCACACTCTTTGCTGTCACCTGCACAACTGAACTCCCGTTTAACCTGCCAGTCATCAAGATTGTCACAGCTGGAGACCAGGTCTCTTCAGGTCCCCCCAGGTTAATCATCTCTCATCCTGCTACCTCATTATTTTGCAGCCAACAGGACAGAAGGCAGAACAGTGAGAGATTCTCCCTGCAGCTCAGCGTAGCTCTGGAACATTGTACATGTGCTGGGATTTGTTACAGGGGTTTCTAAGAGGTCTTCCCATACAGCAATTAGTTGGATAATGGAAATTCATTTCTAGACCTCTGTATAAAGACTTAAGTAAATTAGATTTAGCACTTGCCTTTCTTCCCTGTTTCACTGGTTTGCTTTGGAGTGGATGAGGAGGATGAATTTCTACATGGCAAGGATAAGGGGAAGACCAGATCTCTGGACCAACCTGTGCAGGCAAACTGACGTCACAGTGGCACTGGGAGCATGGGGGAATTCTGCTGAGTCCCATAGGAACTATGGCAAGAGCAATACATGATCATGGCAGACACACACCCCAGGCCTCCATGTCCAACAGCAGCAGGGCTGAGCAGGTGTTCCCAGCCCTGCACTGAATAGCACCGGGGTTATAGGCAGGTCCAGAGCAAAGCCAGGCTCAGGTCCAGCCTGGAGACCAGCAGGACTTACACCAAGACAGACAAGCAGAAATGGAGAGAAAAGCCCCCTCTGCACTTCAGGGATACACTGCTGGTGCTCATTCAGGGCAGCCCTGGAGTGTGGCTGGATTATCCCAAGTTCTCTGCAGCATTCTCTGGGCTCAGCCATGGTCCCCAGTACCCATGTTCCAGGTTGCCTACAGGGAGATTGCAGAGGCACACTATAAGCCCTTTTGCCTCATTTATGAGGTCAAGTTCAGTCCCAGGGGTGGATATAGAGACACAGGAGAGGGCGGAAAGCATCAAATCCTTCGTATGCTTCAGTATAATTACCTTACTTTTAGTAACAGTAAGAGGTCCAGCTCTTCAAAACAGAGAATAGAAGCCATGGGTACACTAATTTCACAATAAATCAGTGATCAAAACTAGTGATGATCATTAAAAGTATCCTCTGGTTTTCACAAAGTAAAGATTTGAGGCTCAGAAGTTATAACATAAAAACACCTGAAAGAATAGTTATCTACGGTTCAGTGAAAAACTTTTATATGCTTGTGCAAGTCACCAAAGCATTGTCCCTGGTATAAATCATTATATAACTGTTCATTTTTCAATATATCTGCTGCTGTAAGTTCTAAAAATATATCTGAAAACTGAAAATGGGAAGGAGTATTTTTTTCCCTGACTCACTTTCTTGTGTTTTCAATAGCACTGCTGAAGATGTGACTTTTTTCTAGAATGGTTTCATGTAGTTATGACATAACCTTTGGGTCCTCATCATCTCTAAGGGTGCATACTTCTTGAGTATGACATAAAAGCTCCCTTCCAGTATGTGCTGCAGACATGAATAAGACACAACATCAACCAGTGTTGGAAAGTGGAGTTTTCTTAACCTCACATTATACTATGAAGAAACCTGGAAACAAGAAAACTTTGATATAAAAGCTTCCAGAAGGAAATTGAGTTTCAAGTTAACATTGTTAATACGTTAAGGAAATAAAAACATAGGAGAAAGGTACTTTTCCTAACATGGACTTTTCTAGTGCTTTTCTGCTTTCCTTTCCATTTCTGCCTAGTGAACTGTAAATTGCTTAACCCAAAAACCTTTCTTTTAGGAGAGAAGGGAGATAGTATATTAAATTCACACAGAGACTACTGTGACTCTACTGTGTCAACTTCTACTCAGAATAAACTATTACAAAAATACCTAGTGACTTGGTAGAAAGCTTTATTTTTCCACTGGTACCCTTAACAGTTAAATTTTAATTCCAGTATGCAACTGGTAAAGTGACAACACTGTCAAGAAATTAAAATTGGTGGTGTGGATAGGAAGAAGAAATTGAGAAGAATCATTCCTTCTACCTTGAGTAAGCATGATAGATAATGACAGAAATGTCATTGTGGCAGATGAGACCTTATTGAAGTAGTTCAAGAGATTGTTGCCCTGACTCTGTAACTGACTTCAGCTTGATTTATCTACTCAGTACCCATTAGCTGAACAGAATAGGCAGTATTGCAGATATCGAGTATCAGCTCAGACTGCTCATAAAACTGTGTCTGCACTACTGCATACAAGCTAGAACTGATCATGCCTTCATTACTCTCATTTCCTGCATTAAGTAAGTGAGAAATTGTGTGGGTATGCCTCCTCATATTTTCATTTGCTCCACAGATTTCTCCTGCATGTTGTCTTCACTGATAACTGAACATTGTGGAAACAGAAGGGTGTTATAGATTTATTCACTGCTTTTGCACGAAGCAAATTTCTGAAGCATTGGTATAATACTTAAAATAAGTTTACTAAAACTTGTAATTAAAAAAGAAATAATTCTCATCAAACTTCTCTTTTTAATCAGTTAGCATTTCACTGGAGGACAAATGTCCATAGCAATGGGACATTTTAATGGGACTCCACACATTTTAAGATGCAGCATAACCCATGAAGAGATGTAAAAGGATTTTGTATACATGCATTGTGTTCAACTAATAACTAAAATGCCCAGATTTGTCTCACTGTATCCAATAAAACAAGATTAAAAATTTTATTGCCCTTCTGTCAATTGCAACCACATGGAGATGGTGGATAGAGATGGTCCTTCAGAAGGAGTCATTTCTCAGGAAGCAAATGGTCTCATTTAGTGGGAGAGTGCTGGAACAAACACGGCCCTTAGAGAGACCTTTCACTGGGAAAGCTCCTGCTTTCACTGCTGATATCAGTTTGAGAAGGTTGTGGCTGGATAGACGGAGTGTTACCCATAAGCAGTGTTGGGGCAGGTTTGAAACCAGGAGCACGGATTTGTATCTGTTTTCAGGCCAACAGATAGAATGATAGTCAAGAGAACAACCATTAATACAGTAAGTAAAATAATATCACTATTTCATGAACTCACACTGGTTTGCTTACTTGAACTTATCTATTTTTGAATTGTGCATAGGCTGCCTTGTAGCTGTACCAATATGTTCCTTTGGCTGATTACAACTTTGGGAAAAACATTAAAGGACAATAAAGGGAATATATTAAAGGTTTTACCCTAAAAATAATCGTTCTATTAAAAGAAGATTTAAATTAACACTTCCAAACATAAAATAGAATTAATTCAGTTCACAAATAACTTCACAAACAGATGAATTCCAAATATAGCCAGAGAACAGCTGAATATTTCAGAAATAATGACATATTTGTTTAAGAAAAAGCACTGTTGTCATAAACACATCTTACAGCATACAGATCAGCAGAACACCATCAATACACAGCTGCACACATGAGCCTGTGTAAACACAAAACCACTGCTGCTGGGATTAGAGCATCTAGAAAAATATAACAGAGATGAACTCTCCTTTTTCAGAGAAATGGAAAAGAAAGTCCCAACATGTTTCCGAAAGTGAATGGATTTTTTACTAACATTGGGACAATTACTGTCCAATATGGTTTCTGACACAAAGCTCCTTCATATCCTTTTAAGGAGGGACTCATTCTCTTGAAAAGATGATTTACTCTTGAACCCTCTAAAATATTGCCCATGTTTGATGAACCATCAAGTCTTCTTCCTGTAGGATCTTTATATCCCTAGTGGGATCAAACAGCTGTAACTGCATCCTTGGAGCAATCTGCATCACCACAAGAAGCAGATACTCCATGCACATCCGTGTGGATAGAAGGTACCATAAACAGCTGCCTTCCAGTTCCCCATGTGCTGATTTCATAATCTTGTTCATTTAAATGAATGAATATAAGACTGAAGAATGAGGAGAAGGTAAAAAGAAAGTTGCAGTAAATATATTGCCTTAGAGGAAAAAGACAAAATCAGTTTAGTCACTAAATTACCAAAATATCACAGCAAATAGAGATTCATTTATGGCAATGTTAATGACGAAGGCAGAAACACCTGAAGGATTTAGTTAGAAAATCCACATAAAAATCTTATGAAATTCTTTATTGTTAAATATTTGAACTAGGCAACTTTAGGTCTTAAAACCATCATTCATACCAGCATGTCCTTTTTGTCCTTTTATAGCCAGGAAAAAAAAAATGTGCTCACTCATTGACTGGCTCAGATGCTAAGCTTGTTCTATTTACATGAAAATTTAGATGTACTAAACCATGACTTCTTCACCTCAGGCAAATATGTTGTTCACTGACCTATCTCAGATAAATTAATTAAGTCAAGAGATCCAAGTGTTAATATGGAAACAAAGTCTTCAAATTTTGAATGAAGAACCAAATTACCTAAAGAAGTGATGCTGCTGTACCTCTGTCTCCCCAGGTCCATCAGCTGCAAGGCTGGGAATAAAGTTTAGCTGTTAAAGGGTATCCATGCAACTCATTCTTAGTAGAATTCCTGTGACAAAAAACTTCTGGGACGTTCTTCATATTAGCAGTGACTGCAAAAACTTTGGTGTTTGCAGTTTCAAGAGACAGTACTAAAACTAGAAAATCCCACATAGAGCCACTTGTTTTGATGGATTTCATTGAAGAAAGAGGAAACTAGCAATGGAAAGAAGCGCATAAAAACTGCAGTCAAATAACGGATACTCTTTGTGGACTTGAAATTCTTGCTTACTTTATCTGCATGCCTGAAACCAAAATCCTGACCTAAAGTACATTCACATTTCAGTCAAAATATCTTTGACCCATGCCTAGTCATTTTAATACTAGAAAACCCTGGATGCATTGAATATCCTGGGTGTCTTTCACAGACAGGACTAAGGGACCCACGGGTGCCTTTTCTGCTGTAGCTACTAATGCTGTTTAAAGCATAAATAACCATTTGAGACAAGGTTTGTGTGGAATAATCCCTGCTTGCTTTGATTTACTGCTGATATTTCAAAGTAAAAAACATTTCCACTTCACCCAGGATGGATCTTAATCAGTCTTGTCTTGTTTCTGCCATGCCAGGCTAGGAGAAAGCATGAAGTTGTAATCGTTGTGAATAGGAAGTGAAATGTATAAGTAACATCTCAACATTATGTTAGTGCATAGCAACATGAAATCCTACATAGAAGACCACCACATGCCACCTAAAAACCACATCTTAAAAACCTTAATCAAGCAAGACTGACAACCGAAGATGATTGATCTGGTCCACGATTAAATGTACTCTACCAGCTCACTTTCTTTAGTTTTAAAAAGCTTAATTCCCTGTTAAAAATTCATTAGCTGACATTCAAGCACACCACAATTTTATTTCATTCTGGATATATAAGCTATAAAAGAGGAGCAGATTCCGTGGAAAGAAAAAAAGATTGCATTCTATTTTAGTCATTCAGATTTCTTTCATTAAAACTTGGTTTCAAGCCTTATTTAACTGGAATTTGTCCAGGTCATTAAAAATAACCAACCAATTGTATTTAGCTCTGAAGATAAATATGTGCATGTGTTGCATTTGGGTGGCAAGGTTTTGGTGGGGTGTACAGTAGTGGCTTCTGTGAGAAGCTGCCAGAAGCTTCCCCCCACGTCCAACAGAGCCAATGTCAGATGGCTCCAGGATGGACACACTGCTGGCCAAGGGTGAGCCCAGCAATGATGCTGCTGGCACCTCTGGAATAATGTGTTTAAAGGTAAAAAAGTTGTTTTACAAGAGCAAATGCTGCCAGGGAAGAGAGGAGTGAGAACATGTGAGAGAAACAGCCCTGCAGACACCAAAGTCGGTGAGAAAGGAGGGGAAGGAAGGGAAGAAGGTGCTCCAGGGATGGAAGGGACCAGCACTGGAGCAGTTCAGGAAAAACTGGAACCTATGGGAAGAACTCATGTTGGAAAAGTTCATAGAGGACTGCCTCCCATGGGAAGGGCCACATGCTGGAGCAGGGGAAGAGTGTCAGGAGTCCTCCCCATGAGAAGGAAGGAGCAGCAGAGACACAGTGGGATGAATTGACAGCAGCCCCTGTTTTCTATTCCTCTGCACTGCTGTGGGGGAAGAACTGAGAGAAAATTGGGAATGAAGTTGAGCCCAGGAAGAAGGGAGGGGTCAGGGGGAAGGTTTTAAGATTTGGTTTTATTTCTCATTATCCTACTCTGGTTTGATTGTATTATTTGAAATCAAATAATTTTGTCAAGTCAGTTTTGCCCTTGATGGCAACTGGTGAGTGATCTCTCCCCATCCCTATCTTGATTCACAAGCCTTTTTTTCTCCCCTACCCAGCTGAGGAGGGAAAATGACAGAGTGGCTTTGATGAGCACATGGCATCCAGTCAGGGGCAGCCCACCACACTGCATTTAACACTGTTTTTCTTTTCATCAGCACAAGGCTGCTCTTTTATAAAGCATAGACTTCTTCTGCATAAAATTTCTGAATTCCCGGAGGAAAATATATGCATGGGTGAGGAGAAATTTAGGTTTAGAGCACCATGTAATCAAGTAAAGGGGAGAGAGCTCAGTGAAGTCTACTAAATAGTGATAACAGCTCTTTCTCCCTGCCATTTCTAAGACCTGGTAAAGCACATGCAAATTTGAGAGAGAAATGTGGGGAAAGAAAAGTAACTGGAAATTAATTTTCAGGGAGAAATGGAGTGGGGGTATTACCTTTAATTTGATTACCCACATGTAAAACTCATGTAAAAAGAAATATAAGATGTCATCAGTTTGAGTCTTCTGATGGCAATGTATCATGTTGAAAAAGAGAGAGATCTCTTCTTCCCTATGTGGTAGGTACACTCATCCAACAAAATAATGGATGAAAATAATGGAGAAAATTATTGCAGCAGTTACACTCATAAGACAGGCAGAATGTCTTTATATCTGCAGTTTCCCTCTTGAGGAAGCTGAATTTGTATATAAATGAAAGTGTCTTGTCACCAGCTACATGGATATTCACTGCTCTGATGTTGAAGAAGATCTTGACTTCACTGCTTCTTTCTTGTGCCTCGAACTCTGAGCACCAGTATCCACATGTTTGAGATATGTCCTTTGAATGTCCTTCATCTTGAATAGTGAAGTAAAAAGGCCTCCTTGTAACCTTCTCTCCTGCCACCTCCTCCACATGCAGCACTTTCTTACTTGACTCCATGTCAAGGTCTCTGTTCTTGAGCATACTTCAAGAATGTCTTCTTTCATTATTAAGTCTGTTCACAGGGATCTTCTCATCATTAGGTGGATACCATCTTCTAGTAGATCCTCATCTTCACCTAATGAAGTGCCGTGATCAAATATAAAAGCTTTCTAAAGATGTCAGTTAGTTCACCCCTGCAGCAGGAAAGGCTGGGCATAATAAAATGAATGTAAGTGTCAAATAAATTTCAAAAATATTCAACATTGTCACTGTAGTTCTTCTAGTGGTGTGACTGCACTGTGAAATTCATGTCAATTGAATGTTCATGGAAGATTGTGAAATTACAAACTCATAGGCTGACCTTTTGTATTTATTCCCAGAATGGAGAAAGTATGTTGCTGAGAATCAATGCACATTTTCATTCTTTTACTACAGGCATAGACAAGCCATTCAAGGTAAGAAAGTAACATCCCATTTATAATATATTGAGCCTTTTGCCTGTATAGTAGGTTGAAGTGTGGTCACTAAAAAGCAGATACAGAACTGTAGTGATGTTCTCTCCTTCTCGACATTAACTGAGGTTAATACAGCAGCTGGGAGGTGAAAAAATATGAATCTCAGTTTTCATTTGAACAATCATATTTGAAAGGCTGTTTTCACCATCCTGTAGTGAATGAGATTGTGTGAGATGGAAAATCTAAGGCAAAAGAATGAAACACTTAGCTTGGCTAAAAAGCTCTTTCTCAATATCATAATAATGTGACATTAGCCTAGTACCAAGTGATAGAAATTCTTTCACCTTGCTGATTGCAAAGATTTTTAATTATTTTCAAAAACTGTCTTGATAAAAAAACATGGTCTGGATATCTGCTGGGGATCTAAGCTAAAACCACAGTCATTCATTACCAGCCTGCTAAATGATCACTTTAAAAAGAAAAAAACAATCCATATAACTAATTAGCATGAAATTGATATTGAAATTAATACATCAAAACACAGAATTCAAACTTTTGCTTGGCTCTATTTCTTTGTGTTTTCCTGCTTTAAAACATTTGCTGAGCCAAATATAGGATTTACATATTTCATTATCCAAGCCATTAGGATGCTAGCTTGGGAGAACAAATGGGATAACATAAGTATGATTACAGCTTATCAAATAACACAGCATCAAAAGAGAACAACAGAAAATTTCAGTGCAGCATGGTATGCACTCATTTGCAAAACCAGTTGTGAAGCCTTCAGGTTTTTTGTCTGCATTGAAACCTTAAAATAAACAAGGCCTTGGACTTCCAGTCATGTGTTCAACTTCCCTTCTGAGCACATCATTTAGGGACCACATTCTCTGCTGTAGATTGTAAGCTGGGAACAATTTACTTTTTGCTTCCCCCAAAATGAACAACTAATTTTCCTGTGAATCAGTGTAGCTACCAAAATGCTGAATACAGACTCCACTGACCCCATTGGAGGTAGTTTGTTAGATACAGAAAGAAAAATACTCATCTCAATCAACAAAGGGAGAGGAGAAAAGTCCATCTTACTACAGCTGCTTCTTTGTTATTCAGCTTTAAGTAATGGGAAGACACTGGTGTCTTCTAGTCATACCCATTATAAACTGTGGTGTAAATCCATAACAGGAAAAGATGATGAGGAACACACAGGAAAGGCTTCTCAGTGCTGGGGCTGGAGAAGTCTGAGCAGCAGCCATTGCTCCTCACACCTAGTTAATAAAATTCCTCTGCATATGACATTGCCCCATGCTTAATTTCTTAACATGGGTAGTAATGGTGTGTTGAAAGACATGTTTATGCCACAACTCTTGTTAGGAGACACTATGGTCCCAGTAAAATGGGAATCTTGGGTGGGATAAATCATGTGGTTGGAGTAGCTAAAGCACCATGTGGCTTGCAAACCAAGAAGCTTAAAGCATTGGTAAAGCAGCAAGCAAGAACTTTAAAATAAACAAGGTAATTGTGGCAGATGTGGAGGTACAATGGCTGCCCTGGTGAATGCTGCAACAATTTTCCAAATACAAGGCTGGTATTAAGTGCATCTTCAAGGTGACAGGTACATTGTGCAGGCCACTGCATAATAGCCAGGGACAACAATTTAGAACCATTTTTACAGCAGGCACACCACCTCAGAAGCTACAGACTGACTGGGAAAAGATGTTTTAAGTTGTTCTTCAAAAAAGGGTTTTAAAGCTGTATAACCTTTAACACTTGTTACTATTAGTGAAGTAAAAGCCTCCATCATAAAGCACTCTAACTGAGCACTCTAAACCAAATAGTGCACAACACTTTTTGCTACAAAATACATTATCAGGCCATACAAACACCTATAACTGCACTGTCTGCCAGCTGCCTGCTGCTGTGTGTTGACACAGTCAGGGTTAAAATAAAGACTGACCACAACAAACACACTTTGTTTTAGGAAGTCAATTGTAAAGTAGAATCTGCAGCCCTGTAAGTCTCTGATATTTTGATAAACCACACCAACATGACAGAAGCAAATTGTTACAGGGATCCAGCCTTGTAAATGAACTATATTGATCAGGCTAGCTGGTATTCCAACCATTCTGGCTGTGTATGTCACATGTGTAGCTGGTATGCTCTGCAGCCTGCCATGGATTCTGTGTATGAAGAATACACAGTAGGTATATTCCATATACCATGTGGAATTCCATAGACTTCAGCTGGAGAAAGGCCAGACTTTTTAAAAGACTTTGAGAATTATAAAGTCACATGTTGAAAGTCTCAAGGTACTGCAGAAAATATGTTTGGATGAATTTCCCAGTCTGTGTTGGAGAAGTTGGGAGCAGCAGAAAATCAAGAAGGGCTTGATTTTTACAAGCCCTTTTTTGCATTCACAGGAAAACTTTAAAAGAAAGAGACACTTGTCATGCCTTCTGGCATGGGACAGCCTGTCTGTCCTTTAAAAAATGAGGACAGGAGGCACCAGACAGCAGTCTGTCTGTGAAGAAGAAAAATAACAACCCAGGCCAAATGGTACAAAAGAAATTGAAAGCCTAGGGAAAAAATATCTGTTCCATGACTAGTAAAGGAGATAGATAATTTAGAAATGGCTGAATTACATTTAAGGCTCCTCAGGAGCAGTAGTACAGCAAATCAAAGCTGGATTTCTTTGAAGAACTGAGAAGGTGCCTCCACTTTCCACCAAGGCAGTCTGCACCTCTGGGCTTCTCCATAGCCAGGACTAGGGAAGATGAGAGAGATCTGAACACATGTAAAAATTAGGCTCATGCAGCAAAATCAGCATTTGTTTGATGTGCTCCTTGGCAACAGGGACCTGCAAGCCAGTTATTATCCATGGCCTGCTGTGTGTGAAGAGAGTGTGGGTGACACACGGGGTGCATTTGGGACATGCTGAGTCTTTACACAGAGCCAGCATTAAATACCTGGTTGACCAGGTGGACATGAAAGGATTCAACAAAATGGCCCAGCAGCCATGTCTGCAACCAGGAAAATTTGTTTCTGAGACAGCTGCTTGAGTTTCTTGTTATCATGGTGACAGATAGCAAGGCTTTTGGCAGTTAATTATGCTTAGAACCCTTTCAACTTCAAACAGTAAGTTACAAATTTTGTGATTCTACATGTGGATGATGAACAAACCCTAGTGAAACCACTGCAGCTTTACTTTAGTAATGGCTGTGGTGTGAGAAAATACCTGCAGCTCAAACAGAGCTGCAGGTATTAGGCAGCCATAGGAAAGACCACGTATATTCTCAGCCAACAGGGAATAGTTCCCCTGGCTATAACCTGTTTACCTTCAGCCAGCCTTCAGATCAGTATTGTGCTGGTTCCTTTTTCTGGAATAAAAGAGAAAAATTTAGAGCAGAAATATGTTTTGCAAGGTCTTTGACCATCACTGTTGATATGATCGTGTACAGCAATATTTGGCAATGTGATAGAGACAAACCAGAGGAGATGCAAGCCTTTGGACTAAGTGTGAAGATGGACACCAAAGAGCTCTCACTATTTTTTTTTTTTTTCAACAAACCCCTATGCCAGAGAATCCTTTCTGGGCATGCACCCAAGATGGCACATCCCTGAGTGCACTAACAGACCACTGCTTCAGAAGGTACAGGTCACTTGTCAGATGGTGGGATATCATGCTTCTAAGCCTGCCCTAGCAGAAAGGCAAGATATTTGCCTTGGTCCTTCTCTTTGGCACCATATGCCTGTAGCTTTTTCAGTATGTAAATAAATAGATGCACTGACAGAAAAAAAATCAGTTCTTATACTAAAAGCCTCTTATTTCTGTATGTGACTGTTGTCTCTTGTTGATCCATGGTATAACACCAAGAAGAGTATGGCCCCATCTTCTTCACATTCTCCCATCAGGTGTTTATACACACTTAGTACTCTTAAGCCTCATCCTCTCCTGGCTGAGGAATCCCAACTCTCTCAGCCTCTCTCCATACTAAGAGTCACTAATATCTTCAGCTAAATCATCCACAAATTTAATTACAAAAATACTTGCAAAGCAGTTGTGGGGTTTTCTTTTTCTTTTTTTTTTTTTCTTTTTCCTGTTCTGATACAACAGTTGCCAACAACTTCAGCTAAACATGAGGCTGTCAGGCAGAGCACAAAGCAAACAGTTGGCATTCTCCAGGACTTTTTAAAAAGCAATTTTTTCCACAGTTGCTGTGCCTTGTCAGAATAACAGTAAAAGGATGTTCCTAACAGTGACCAAATGACAAGTGATCCAAAACATTTGGGAAGCCTGTCAATATTTTTAATTAATGACTACCTTCTTGATGTATATTATCTCTGCATCTTCTGAAGGTGCTTTGCTCCTATGACACACTTCTTGTTCCTGACAACACAGCACTGTTGCTTGTTGTTCTGTTCTTTTGAGTTTCTCTAAGCCTTCTGATGTTTACATTCTTGTAATGGAGTTTCTCACACACTTGCATGTAAATAATGATTGTTTTGCATTTTTCTCTGTGGGAGGAGAATTTTGATGGACTGTTAGTTTGACCAGTGTGGTTGGTGAGGTGGCAATGCCATTCTCCAATCCACTGTCACTTTTGGAATTCTATAAATGTTGAGGTCTGAAAAATAAAGCTCTCTTTTCCTGTTCCTGTTCAGATACTAGAACACCTTGTGTGAGTTTTATTATTTTGTGTCACAATGGTAACTGTTGCTCTCAAGATCTTTTGGGGTTCCTCACTGTCTGTATTTGTGCCATAGTCCAAGATGGGATGCCTCAGCAATTCAAAATTAATGTTTTCTCTTTGTTTCATTTAGAGTGATGCCTCTAACTCTCATGCACATCACAGATAGCCATAGGATTTGAGTGCTGATGCTGCAAACTCTACAGTAAAGTGCTTGTCTAGCAGCAGCTCATTCATCAGGTCACCTTAACAGTCACCAAGTTCGGTGTGTTTGGTCCCCTAATCAATTCATTAAAATCTTCAGAGGCTGTGTCATGATAAAATTGGTGCCATTTGAGGGCACCTAAGATGTCATAAAGCTCTAAGCCTATGTGTGCAGGGGCAAAGCAAGTTACCAAGATGTTAGTGCTGTGTTCTAGGGTCACACCCCTCTTGACACTTTGCCATGCCCATCCTCATTAACAAAACCACAAGTGAACACAGTGAAAGTGGCAGAAAAGAGGCAGACACACCATTTCCTTGGTTCCATACAGGACAGGGTTGATTTTTGCAGTAGCCAGGAGAGGCCATGGCAAGGACCCAGAAGTTACTCTGATCACATCATTTCCTGAGTGGGGGGAAGGGATCTCTTCTGGGTCAGTGCAGGGTGGCAGAGGGAAAGGTCGTGTATTGTTTTCATGTGAATCATTCACCTCTTTCTTGTACCCTCTGTCATCCATATTGTGTCTGTTACTGTTAATTTTCTTATCTCACGGCTGTTTCCAGTAAATTGTTCTTATCTCAACCCATGATCTTCACCTTTTGTGCCTCCAGTTCTCCTTTCCAGGCCTCTACAGGAGAGAGGAGGGAGGGAGAGAGGGAGCAGTGCATGGTTTAGAGTGCTTTCAGTGAGAATACTAAATTGGAGAATACCATTCCTAAAGAATTCATCTGGTTCTTCCACCACTGGTAAGGCCATCAAAGTATTAGAACTCTCAGAAATAACTTTGGGATGTCCAAAACAGTATTGCTCTGTTGATGAAGTGGTGATGGTTAGTAAAATCTAAATAGTGTATCTCCTCACCAGTGTGCTCCACCATACAGAGAAAAGGCACAGGTCCCTCTGCCCAGAAGCACACCCCAGCAATCAGCAGCAGTGGCAACTCAGCTCTTTTTGAAGGTCACACATTTCCTCCTTACTAGTTGTGTGACATGCCAAGAATCTTTCAGGGACTAATTTGTGGAGGCACTAGTAGTCCCTAATTCCTCCAAGCATATCCACAGCCTCCACTCATGTCCACAGCCCAGGGGCTCCCTTTAAGTTCAGCTCTGGGCCCTCAGCCCCTTCCTTAGCTATGTATTAAGTGTGCCTGTCCCTAGCCTTATTTCTGGAGTGCTCTTTGTCTTTCCTGGCTTGACCTTGAACCTGTCTTGTTAACCTTGCCTGTGCTCAGAACACAGGCTTGTGCCTGCTCAGGTCGATTGTTCTGTGGATCACCACTTTCTTGATGGACAACAGTCTTCTGACTAGGTCTGCTAGAGTCATCCCAAACTGCAGACAAACCAAAAAAGAAATATAAAAAATGTTAATTCCAGTTACCAACCAAAACCCAGGTCTGTTTATTTCAGTATCTACATGTGGTGGTTGTTGGTTGGAGGTGGAGCTGTTTGGAGTCAGCAGGCACAAAGTACAGGAGAGTGCACCAGTATTTTTAGCTGCTCTGCAATGAAACAGTTTGTGGTGCAAATGCAATTTATAGATGTTGGAACATTGTGCTTGCAGGGGATTTCCATTAAAATCAAAACAAGATACTATTTCATACTGGCCAGCCTCAGTCAGATGGCTGACACCCTATAAAAAAAAAAGCCTTACAGGCAAGTATAGAAGCTGTCATAATTTGCATTAAATGCATTTGGTATAGTAATTTAGGAAAAGACTGGGAATATGGGAACCTATTAACTGATAAGATATAATTCAGGTTGGGGGCAAACAGAGTCAATATGGTGCTCAAGGACTGTGAGAGACAAAGTTAATTTTTAACGGAGTTTTTGGTAAAAATGTACATGAGCCACATGAAATGAGGAAGGCCACTGTAACCTCACTGAACACCTTCCTACTCAAATTTTATTTTTAAATGCACCTTTATACTTTCACCTATTGGCACAGTCTTAGGCATGAGAAATACAAACAGAAACATGCAGATGCAGCATTGCTTTCCATCCAGCATTCTACTCACACATTTTCATCACCATGTCTCTCATAGCATGGGAGATGATCCTCACCATTGTCTCACTCCTGTAGCCTCTCAAAAGTTTCACCTTTTGTGGGAGACAAGGCAGTCCTTGCACACCAAAAATTTTCTCCTTCATTGCTATAGACTGTTCCAAGGACTGCTTCTTCTCATCAGACGACAATCACTGGGCTGTAACTGACCCTGATTACCCTCACCAAACCTAACCCTGGCCTGCAGTTTGGCTTCCTGCCTCCACCTGGACCTTTTGACTTGACTCCTGAGACCACCTGACTCTTTTGACTTGTTCCCCTGGACCTGACTTCCCTTATGATGTGGACTCAGAGTTCCACCTGGTTTCTACCTCTGGGGCTGCCTTGCTCATCTTGCTCAGATAGTGCAGGACTGTGATCCAGACAGTGAGGCACCAGCCCTGCTGGCTCCATTGTCTCACTCAGTTCATCCTCCCTGAGAAAGAAGCCTGTCATCACTGCACCCTGGCACACACAATATTCCTGTTGAGGAATGGATTGTATAATTTTGATTTTGAACAGTGTTAAACAAAGGATAGGATGAGGAGTGACAGTCACAGGTCTAGGACCACAGTGCTTGGGAATGGCTTTTTAGTTTCATGAATGAAAAATATCTAAAGATTCTAAGAAATGAGTGCTGGGGCTGAGGACTTCCATGCACGTGGGTTAGGACACCTTATTCTTGTGCTCATCTTATCCTTACAGGCACTTGGCAGGTAGAGCTAGCTGTAATATTCACAATCTTTGACACGTTTGTACAATGAATGACAAACCTCACAAAAATGTCTTGGCCCAAAATCCTTCCTGACACCTTAGCCCTAATGATCACTATGTAAAAGGAGGAAACAGGGTCAGGGATATTAGACATGAGGAAGCCCACCACCATTTTTCCTGTCACAAAGGTGATGACATACACTAACACGTAGCAGATACTCCAGCAAGGGAATACTGCTTTGTGTGCCTTTCCAGTTCATGGACCACCCCACCAGTCACATAGAACTTTTGTACCACTCAGAGAGTTCTGGAGCTGATCTGTCACTACTGTGAGACTGGCAGCAAAACTGATATTAGTGTTCCTGTTACTTGTCAATAATCTTAGAATTGAGGATAGACTGCATACAGTGTCCTGAATGCTTTTACAACAGTAGAAGTCAAACACAAGGTGGTTAAAAAAACCACCCTATCAACAGGCAGATTAGTGACCCTTTTTTAAAACGTTTTTGTATTCATAGTGCTTGGATTTATTAGGGGGCAGGATAAAAAACTGAGCATGCTGACAACATCAGGACAGAACCAATCATAGACTCCATGCTCAAAGATTTGATGTATGCCCCCTATCACAACCACTTTATAAGCAGTGAAACAGTGCCTGACCAAATCTGTATTCTTTTAACTGTTCTTACTGTTCCCTAGCCCTAAATTTCTGAACTGCTAATTCCCACTGACATATGTATTCCATACCAACCATGAGCTGCACTCCCTCCTTCTTCTCTGCATTTTATGTGAGCAGTGAAGCTGGAGTGTATCTGATGGGTCCTTAAGCAACCACCAGAGTGTGACAGGATCATAAGAAAAATTAGATCCAAAAGAGAAATGTGGTGGGATGTGGGAATCCATTAACCACTACCCTCTGAGCTCAAACTTCCAACCTGTTCTTTACCTATCAAGACTGTGGGAGAGAGTGTTGAGAGCTTTCCTGAAGCTGTGAGAGATGGCATTCGTTGGTTCCCCCCCACCCAATTCCACACATGCAGTCATTCAATCACAGCAGGCAAGCTGTGGGCAAAGCATGACTTACCCTTGGAAACTAATTCCATACTCACTGCTTCCAGTGATCTTCTGCATGTTTGGAGAAGTGCCAAGGTGACTCACTCTGTGACTTTTACACAACCAAAGTGAGGTTCTGTTTCTCTGTGTTGACTTTTTGGTACTTTTTGAAGTTGGGTGCAACTTTTCTTCAGTTATATCAGGAATCTCTCCTGATCTCCCAAGCCTTCAAAATTGTGGAGCATGTTCATGCACAGACATTGGCCAGTTGTCTTGGTATCCTCAGACAGAGCCCATTAAGGTCCCTTGGACTTGTGGCAACTGAGTTCTCACATACATCCCCTGACTCAATCTTCACCTGTTACTGGAAGTTCCTCTCTTCTTGAATCCTTTCACTAAGCATAGAGGACTGGCAGACATTGCTGCTGAAGAGTGAGGCTTTGAGTACCTCAGCCTGTGTCTATTTTATCAAAATCACTGTGAGCCAAGCAAGTGGGCCATGTTTTACTACTAAAGTAGGATTAGAAGTTCAAGGTAGCCTTGGTGTTCTTCACTAGTTTCAACTTCAACTGAGCTTTGACTTTTCCAAACCATCCCTGCATTTCTAGGCAAAATTTCAAAAGTCATCCTTTGTACCCTGTAGCTGCTTCATCTGCCTATAGATGCCTTTTTGCTCACTAAAACCTCCAAGTGAGCCTTCTGCTGGTGTTTAATGATTGTCAGATAGAGGGGAAGAATAATTTTCTTCAGCCAACCAGCTTCTCTCCTGAGGAGCTCCTCTCCTCTTCCAGAGACCACAGACTACTGGTCTTTGCCACAGCAGCCCACCACTGGTTGATGTTTTACTTGGGTTACCAGTTTTGCAAATCTGCTGCCCAGCTGGTAGGAGCCCAAAATGCCTTGTTAAATAGGATAATGCTGCTTCTGGAGCAGGGACCAGCCTTTACTTCTGCAGCTGATGAGAGCATTCCCATTCCCCCAGCACCAGGGCAGCCCATCCTGCAGCATAACACCTGAGCTCCTGCTGGGTATCACCCAGCAGCTTCCTGTGAGTGCCATCTGCCTCATCATCAGAGGACAATCCAGGCTGGAGGAGGAGACAGAGGTTCATGCAGCCAAACCTCCTGCACAAAGGACAACCCTAAGACCAGGCTGCATCACCAAGGGTTTGGTTTGATCTACAGTATCACTTCAAAAACCTCCAAGGATGGAAGCAGCAGAGCCTTTCTAGGCTACCTGTTCCACTGATTTTTTTTCCTCATGGGGAAAAAGTGTCTTCTTCTATCCAGCTCTCCCCTTTTAGGGGTACAATTTTTAACAAAGCTTTCCTGTATTCAAGTGTAATCATTATTGTGATTGTAAGCAATATTGTAACTGCACTAATAACAGTCTGTAGTATTTTCGTTAGCTTTTTCATTAATAACAAATAAAAGTGAGTTTGTGTTTGTCTCTAACAACACCTTGAGTGGAACAACAGCTGGAAGGAGCAACAGCCTGTGCTGATAGAGGGTCACCATGAGAAAAATGCTTCTCTGCTTCATCTATGGGAGTAGATCAAATCAAGCATCTGATAAGGGTGTTGCACCTCCCTGTTTTACCTTACCCTGCATGAGGAGCTGAGACTGTCCATCTCACATTTCTGACACAAACCTCCTTGCACAGCACAGGAGAGGAGATGCTTTGGAGCCCAGAGAGGGCTGGCTGAAAAGTAGAGCAAGGGTACTGGTGGGTAACAGGGATTTTAAGGCACTGCATGAGGAAGGAACAGGGAAAAGCAGCTGAGGATGCTGCTCAAGGCTGCCTTGGGACTATGCCAAATCTGCAAGATGGGTCCTCGCCGGCTGTGAGAAGAGGGAGAGGGAGGGTATTTGCCATGGTAGCTCCTCCACTGGGTGGAAGTACCTCTGCAGATTAGCCACAAAAGTTGCCTCCAGGAGTGCAGAGGTGAACTTTTGCAGTGTGGCCTAGATACAAGACACCAGTTTTGGTGGTTTAATGGTGTCCTGTGGGCACCAGTAGTAAAGGAGCTGGCTGGAGTCCCTGGGCAGGGACAGCCATGTCAGTCTGGTTAGGAAAACAAGCATCTGAGCATCTTTACAGAGGCTGCATTATCCTTTCTCAGGAGGCTCTGGTCTGTGAGGTAGATGGTTTTGGTTTATCCATAATCCCCAGCAGCTGCATCTATGACTGCTGTGGTTGCCATGGGAGACTGTCATTTGAGGAGATGGTAGCTCTCCACAGCCCACAAAAGCATGTGCCAAGTTTCTGCATATGTTGTCCACTGTGACCAAGCACCTGATGTTCTACCCCAAAAGCAAGTATAGGAACTCCATAAATGATCACTGGAGCTCTCTTCTGGCCTGTAACCCAATGAATGTTGGAGCTCTAAGCTGTTTCTCTTGTCAAAGGCTTGAAAAACAGCCTCTGAAAATATTGCTTTCACAATAAATGTTGTACATGCAATAGCAAGTGGAAAATCACTGATGATCTCTATCTCTAGACTTCAAACTGGCACTTCACATAGACTTGGGAACATTCATTTGATGCTACACACACCTTCCCCCTCCCATATAGAGACACTCCTGGTCTGTCTTCCCACACAGGGTCCTCAAAATGAGGATTTTCACTTCTTCAGGATCCCACATAGCTCTAAGCTGTTTCTCTTGTCAAAGGCTAAAAAAAAACAGCCTCTGAGAATAGGGTTTTCACAACACAATGCAAAGGGTGGTTTTGTCATGACATGCAGATCTACATGGGAACACGAGACCTAATGGGAAAGAGATGGATGACTGAAGCAGAGGGATTTTTGCCAAGATGGCATGATGTCATTAATCCTGGGAGCTAGGCACATTTCCTGGCCCAAACCATGTCTGAGTATATTTTTAGTCACAGTTTAATTCACTAGTATAGTCACAGTCTGAGTGTCTGTCCTCCCAAAATTGTTTATATTCCCAGCAGGAATCAGTAGAGGGATTATTCTATTCAATATGTTTATTACCAATTTAGAGAAAGAAATCCACAATGAAATCTCTGAGTTTTTGAATAATACTAAACTCTTCAGAAGTTCAGGTGTTTGGGTTGCTTGTGATTGTCCCAAAATAGCCACCAGTGGTTGTATCTTGAAGTGGGGGGACATTGCATCCCAGAGCCCTGCACTCACTGCTGTTCATCCCAAGCTCACTGGGTACTGTCTCGTGCAACTGTAGGGACTGGCCCACTTGGCACCAAGATTTATCCTCTGCAGATTCAATGTCACCAGGGACAACCACATACTGATTTTCCTGGAATTCCACGTCACCTAGAGAGGTTTGACATTTCCCTGTCAAAATGGCATGGTTATTCACTTCCTCTGTTTTATAAATTTGCCTTGGAGTTCCTTGCAATTTAAACAGTCTTTGAATACCAAAATACATCACTTGAAAACTTTTGCTGTGCACAGCCATTTCTAATGAAATTGATGAAAATGATGGACAAATCTCAGATCTTGGTCTAGTAAGAAACCCCTGGGATGCCACTGCTGATACCTTTCTATCCTGGAAAATGACCATCAACCCTGCTTTTCTCATTCTTATTCTTTAGAAGAGGTTTCAAACCATAAGAGCACCTTCTTGGCAAACCTGTAGCATCATCATCTCTGTCTGTATGGGTATCTCATGCTCCATTTGTCCCCTACAGAGTCACAAAGAAACAATCTTAAAGCAAACCACCAGAGCAGTGTTAGGTAGCATTCAGAGAGACAGTGAGGATGGAGGGCTGCATCCCTTCTTTACCCTCCAGAGCCAGAGCAGTCACTATCAGTGACAGAGCACCCAGTCCCAAGTGCTTGCTTTGCCAAAGGTGCAAACCAAAAAAGGTGGCATGTCACAGAGTGCCCTGCTAGTTCTGGCTGTGTGAAGAAGCATGTAAGCAATATTGTAACTGCACTAATAAAAAATAATAAATAAATACTCACATTGGATGTAGTGCACATAATGAGCAGTGCCCTGCTCTGTTCCAAACAGCATTTAAATGTAGTGGGTTGCCCTCAGTGAGGGACAGAGAACAGAGTTCCATATGAATTGACCATTAACTAAACACTTCATGAGGTACAGCAGGATTGACTGCTCTTTACACCTGTGACCACATTAGAGTCAGCACAGTTTAATGTCTTCTAGAGAAAATGTTCAAAACACTGCATCCCAGGGCATCCTGTACCATCCTCCTCTTGACATCATGCCATGAGTCTGTGAGACAGGAGCTTATCCTGGAAAACAAAAGGGCTTTGTGAAGGTCCATGTCTGAAACAGGCAAAGAATGATTTGTACTTTGGTTATCCCAAAGCAGTGTCAGGGAGTAACATGAGTGGGACTGCTCAGAGAGAGGCAACAAACCAGAAAGTGAGGGTGACCACAGCCCAGGCAGTGTCCTCACAGGCAGGGCACAGTAGCACAGGACCTGCACACAGTGGACAGGGCAGGATGCTGGCAATGGGCTCTATCAGCAGCCCCAGGAAAAGGAAAGCTCTCAGGGTTGGGGGTCCACTTAGGACTGGCAGGGCCACGGGCAGGAGTGACAATAATGTTACCTGATGCATCTGTCCAAGGCCTGTTCTGAGGAGGAGCTGGAGATCATTATGTCCATGACATGGCTCAGGCAAGAGCTAAAGACCCAAGCTTCATCTTAAATGAGGGCCTGGGTGCCCTGGTCAGAGGTGAGTGGAGTCCCTTGGGTGAGGCTGGCAGGGGCCATCAAAGCCTACTGGTGCTCTCAGGGTGTTGAACAACCAAAATACCAGATCTTCCTGTAGAGAGGAGAGCACTGTTTCCTCTTCAGGTTTAGGTAACATTTTCAGACAAAACTATTCTATACAAACTTTTGGCTATGTTGAGGTCTCTTACACATGCATATTTTAGCAAGTGAGCTATTTAAAACCATCTTCAAAATTACTCAGTTCTGCCCTAAATACAGACAGACAGCTTGGATGATGATAGGGTTACCACAAAATTAGCTTGTTTAAATTCAATGAATTTTGACCATGGCTCTTTAGACACTGAGAGCTGTTAGTGAGTAGCTCTACTACCCTCATACTTCAAGCCTGGATTTTTTCAGAAGACGTCTTATCTACTCATTTGTGAAATCTTTTCAATGAGGTTCCAGATTAGAAGTTGGAGGTGATTTTTCTGCAGCTCAGTCCCAAATACTTGAAAATTGAAATATTAATTTCCCATTTTCTAAGGCTGTACAGACAGCAACTGGATAATGAAAAAACAAGTATTGCTTCTGACTTAAATTTCCAGGCATACATATCACCCACAAGGAGGCCTGGGGCTAAGTGCAGTAAGGCAAAGTTATTTGTCTTACTTCAGGTACACATAAACAAACCCACTGTGATTTATTACTACTGACAAATTAAATGAAATATGTAGGGAATATCCATTCAAGAGGTGCTAACAAGTGCAGGAGCAATTCACCAATTGGTGAATAATACAAATGGTCTATCAAAATTGGCTGCATGATGTAAAGGTAATTTGTTATTGAGTACAGTTTAAAAATCCAAGTATATTTTCCTTTTTTTCCACAGAAACTTTTTCAGACTAAACTCTATAAAAATCAGCAAAGAAATAATTTTTGTCCTAATTATTACAATCTACATTTTCAATGAATTCTGTTCTGTTAAGCAATCTCAATTTTAGGCAAAAAATGTTCACTTTTTCAGAACCAGAGCACTGAACTACATTGAATGATTTCTCTACTGGTTCTTCACTGCCAATACACTGTGGAAGCACTGTGAGTACTTCCTTTAGGTATTTCATGTCTGTTCCCATTTTTCATCCTTATTATCCTAATTTCTTTCTTCTATAGATGTGCACTTTGAAAAATTCACAAGCCCTGGGTGATTCTTGCTACAAATATTTTTGTGGCTTATTTAGTTGTTCAGCTGTCCTATCTTCCTATATCCAAAATCAACACAACATGTTTGCCTTTAGAATACATTCTCTTTGCTCAGTAAATTTGGTGCCTTTTATCCTTTTAAAAATCTATTTTTTCCTTTTCTAGCACACCCAGCTGACATGGTGATCAAATAAACTTCCTTCCCAAGCTTTTTCCATGAGAAGTTGGTGACAGAGAAGCAAAGGCACCTCAGAATCTGGACCTACAAAGTTAATTCTTGCCCCAAAGGCTGCTCCCAGACAACCCAGCCATGCACAGATCCTCAAAGTGGCATCAAAGGCCACAAGCAGTAAGACTACAAGCAAAGCCATCTAGTTTTTCATACAGAAACTGGATGCAAAGAGCAACCTGAGCTTGGACATACCACTGATTTGTTGTGTTTGATCCCTTTTATTTCTTCTTCCACCTGTATTACCTCTGCCCTCTAATATCAGACTTCACAATCCCAAATTCTATGGGCCTGCTTTGATGCTTAAGCCTTAGATCTGCTGCACTCTTTTTAGAAACCATGAGAGAAGATTTCCAGGTGATACCACTCAGACATCCAGAGGAGGAACAAAGAACTGCAGTATAAAGCTTGAAAACCAAGACATTCGAGCAAAATTACTTATTAAATCACAAAGCACAATATTTTTTTCTTCAATTTTAAGCCTTCCTTTACCTGAGGATGAGGGTTTTTCCATGCAAAGCTCTGAATGCAACTTAGGCAACCAGAGACTTGAGATTCAGAGTCCTATATCTTCAAATTCACAAATGTTTGGCTGGATTTTGGGAACAATTATGGCTCCCTTATTCTCCCCAGTTAAAAGAGAAGAGATTTCTCCCTCCTTTCTGGGTGGCTTCTCCCAGAAAAATGGATTCACTGGTACTGTTTACTGTACCAGTGAATCCATTTTAATGGCAATCCACTGTTACCCACAGCAGATACAATCCTGATCCAAGCACTGGCTCTGCACAGCACCTGTGAGACTGTACAAGAGGTGTTAGTCATTATGGGATTCAATTCCTCTGGTTTGCAGTTTTTCTTGCTATTTATTTTTAAGGAGAATAAGCCCTCAGTAATTGAATTCAGCTTTTCTTGCTACTTGTACCAACTGGAAAGACCAGTAGACATTTTCCCTTGTAAGCTCATTAGAGTTCACTTGCAGGTTTTCTTCCCCCTCTCCTGTAAGTAGAAGGATGTGATCACTGTAGCTCTTTCTTGAAGGCAAAAACTTTCATAGGAAGTGTCTGCAGTGTTAAAAATTTGTCACTTTGATTTGGGCAGCACTTGTCTTTTCTTATGTGCAATAAATCTGGAATTCAGCAGTAGGACACAATGAAACACTCAAAAATGCCTCATTACTGAGTCCTGGTTTCTTGGAATAGATGTACTTCAGGATGCGTAACTAGTGAGGTTTTACAGGATGCTGCTTCAGTATATTCTCAATTTGTACAAAGCTTTATGTCAGAATGTATACAGGGAAAAAAATACAGCATGAAATTAGACAAGCTTAACTCTGGTTATTATTAATCTGTAGCTTGTCATGACAAATGACACCTGCAGTCATGGAAGTTGGAAAATTATTTGTGGATACGCAGGTACCTGGCACGGACACTGGAGAGTGACTGAAGTAAATCAGTAGTTATTTTTTGTGTTTCTCCCATCTTTTCTCACTGTGGAGCAAAACCAAAAGGTTGTTGCAGTCCTTAATAAGAAGCAGAACATTTTGTTTTAACATTGAATTGTGCAGTTATTCATTTCCTCACTATTTTAAATGTTTATCACTATACAGTTTTTCATCTCCATCTGAATTTAAATGTACAATCTCTCAGCTGTCCATTAAAATCGTACTTTACTGCCAGCTTATTATATATAATCTCTGCCTTTTATGTCATCTTCATAACTAATAGCATACATTTGGAATCCCTCAGGAAATTTACGAGAGTGTCAGAGTAGACACTGTTAAACATTGTCCTCAAAATGAACCACAGCTCTTTCATCACACCTAAGGAATAATTCGTCCCTTGTGGATAAATAATAAAGATGGGCAAAGTCTGGGCAAAGTCAACTTCTGAGCATTTTCTCTTTGTAAACAGTTGGACCACACCAACTCAATAAAGCCATGGTTTAATAAAATCACACCAGCTGTACTAAATTATTTGTGAGATACACAAAACAGCAAATTGAATAGTAAATGGAAACATATTCTAAATTCAACCTCCTCAATTGTGGATTCTCGAGAATTGTGACAAATGCACTAGAAGTTCATGTATACTTTACATTCATATAAAACTTCAAGCTTAGTCTGAGTCTGGTTCCAGTTCAGAAGAGGTATTTTTACCAGATTTGCAGTCATTTGACATAAAATCCATAGAGATATATTTATGATGTTGTCATTTCCTTTCTTATTTTCCTAAATATAACTGCAAATTCTCCATATGCATTGAATTTCAAAAGGAAAAGAAGTTGATTTCTATTTTGTTTTTTGATGGATAACCTTCATGATGGCAAATATGATTTTGTCTATTTTAAGATGTCTTCAGTCTTCATAGTTTCTAAAACTGCCTCCTACTCAGGCTTCCTAAGGTCAGCAATTTAAGAGCCTTCATTTTATAGCCACCATTTGTCAAACTGATCATTTCCAAACAGACAAACAGCTGGTAATAGTTTATTCCAGAAACAGATTGCCAAAACCACCGATGCACACACACACCTTTGCTGAAGCCTCCCTGCTGCTGGAGTTTGCATTTTTGCACCGTGTTTGTCACCCACAGCGCGTCACTGAGAGGCCCCGTGTGGCACCAGGGGTGGGTCAGGCAGGACACAGCAGAGATGTGGGAAGGTAAATCCTCTGCTTCAAAGTCACAAAAACACAGAATAATTACAGATGGAAAAGACCTCTAACATCATCAAATCCAACTATTAACCCAGCATTGCCAAGTTCACCTCTAAAACACATCCCCAAGTGCCACATCTGCTCGTCCTTTAAATGATTTCAGTAATGGTGATTCCACCACCTCCCTGGGCAGCCTGTTCCAGTTCCTGGCCATGCTTTCATTGAAGAAAATGTCCAACCCAATGGTCTGCTCTGCTCCAGCAGGGCAGAGTATGGTAGGAATGGTCCTTTCCAACACTGTTTCAACAGGCTTTTGTTGCTCTTGAACTGGTTTTCTGCTAGCTTTGGAAGTTTAAGCCTCTAGGTTTTGTATTGTAGAGCAGTGAACAGATTTGCATCTCCCTAATATATCCCCCCATGTTTGCTAGGCTGTCAAGTTTCATGGTAAGTGAATAGAATAATACAATGGAAGAATGGTCCTCCTAAATATTCACATTTGGTTTCTGTTTGGACCATTACTGGGTTCTGAGCCAATGTCTTTGTGGAATCATTTAGCACAACCTCACCATCTTGCCCCTGAGTTGTGCAGATCACCTCTGAGCCCAGAGTTTACATTTGACACGACGTCTATTTTCCCCTAAAGCCCATTGCTTCACATTTGCCTCTGCTGAATTACATCTGGACTAAGTGGTTTGGAAATGTCCTTCAACTCTTCACAGCATGCTCTAAACCTTGCTCTAACCTACTGCTACAAGTAACTGGGCACTATTTGCAATTTTCTTAACCCACCATGCATCTCCTTTCCTGGTGAGCAGCACTTGCAGGAGGTTGGTGATCTCTCTTTAGCCAGACCTATCTAGCACTCTCTGTTACCTCTGTCACCAGGCATGGACTGGTGAGTGGACCTGCTGTCCTATGCCACAGCTACCTAGTGCCCTCTAAAGCTCTGGCAAGGGGCTTTGTCCAAAGGCACTGCTCTGTTCCACTGATTTGCCCAAACACTGGAAGCCCTGATGGACCTGGTGCCCTGGGATGGATGATCCTGCTTGTGTCACGTAGGGAGAAGCCTACTCGAGCCCAGGAGCAAACACAGCAGTTAAGGAATGCCAGCAGCAGCAGCTGATTTCAGCAACAAACACAGTAATGAGCTGCTGGCTGCTGCAAAGTGAGGCACAGGAATGCTGAGCACAACACACACTGCAGACCCGTGGAAATTCATGGGCAAAATCCGCAGGGCACTCTCTGAGGCATGGGCTTCTCCAGGTGCCACCCTGCATGAACAAGGCCAGTCATTCACAGGGGGAGGTTTGTTGGGGATAGATTCAAGTAATTTTGACAAAAGCCAGCTTCTGATAAAGGATCACTACAATGTGGTATGACAATAAGTATGCATACAATTGTGTGTGTATGCATGAAAGTAAAATTGTAACACTATGTCGATAAACATGATGTGCATTTTAAGAATTTATCTTAATATTCTAGTATGAGCAATATTAAATTGTTTCTTATTAATTGAATCAGTTGTTATTGATTAATAAGAAATTACTGTTAAGTATTTACATATTTATTTTAAATTATTCATTTAAAAAAAAATTTTTTTTAATTCTCTGTCTGGAACTTCCATACTCTTTCGTACTCAGATTTCACCCTTTACAGGCACTGTCAAGAATGCAAATATCACATTAATTTTACAGGTGACAATGCAGAAAGAAAATCTACAACCAGAAAGCTGCTTTTCAGATATGACCCAAGAGATTAATTTCTGTTGTTACCCTTTGAAATCCATGTGCTTCCAAATGTCATGGATTTTTTAATTCAGGGCAGCCACAGGTACTGCTGTGATGGATATGATAAAACACCCAGAAGAGAGACATTTGGTCAGGGACATTACCGAGATCCTTACATATTTTATAATGAAATCAAATTTGTTGGAAAAAAGCAATGACTTGAAAGAAACTGATTTAACAGTGCAGTTCAAGTCAGATGATTATTTTCTCCTACATAAGAATGTAGAGGCAAATTTTCCCCTAACTAGAATTTTGCAAACCACATTTCAGATCTGCTATCCTAGAGTATAGCAGTGCATCTTGGCACAAGTAAATGCATAAAACTGATAAACTGTACAGAAACTTTTCAAGCAAGATTTAAAATAGAACTCTGAATACATGAACAAGGAAATATCATTATCATAAAGAATCCTCTCAGATGCAGAATCTCCTCTCTTGCAACATATTGTTGCAAGAGAGAAGAGCTTTTGCTAGCAAAATGCTTTATGTAAGATTTTCATTTCACTTCCTCTCGCTTTTATGAAAGACAGCAAATGATTTTGGAAGAACTTTGTTGTCAGTATCAACACTGTGAAGAAGCAGTAGGTAAAGCCTTGCTTTGAAGCTGATTAGTGCAAAGCTTTGCTTTGAACATGGTCAGTGCATATCACAGGACAGGCACAGCTGCTCTGGTTTTATAAGCGGAGAGCCAGCCTCATGCTGGCTTTTCTTCCTATACACAGTACTGGGACACGTTGCTTAGGTATACCACCTCCCTGGGCTGGTATAATACAGCATCTATAAAACCTCAAAACAACCTAGAATAAAACCTTTAAGTCTGTCAGCAGACGTATTCCCAGGAGATGGAAAATTGCTCTCAGTTGCAGATCCAGGACTGATGACCTATACTCAAGAAAGACAAATCATAAAAGGCATATGGAGAAGGCCTGCCTGAGAGATGAAAGGCATGGGGGGCTGTTTTAAGAGAAATTGTGAGGAAGCATTTGCTGTTGGGTTCCAAGCAATCCTCCTCTAAAAGGCAAAAAGGTATTTTAGCATTTATACCTATAAACAGGATGGCATGTATTTCAGTAAACATCAGGGAAGGAAATTAACTATTAAGCACATGAACAAATGACTCTTAATGAGCTGTGAATAAAACCCATTTGTAATAAGAGTAGGATATCTACACTATTGATGCAATCATGTTCTGAAAACAGATTCTTATAAGAGCAAGATCAAAAACCTCAAAGAGTTTAAAAAATGGTCTTAGTAAGTTCATGCTTTCAATACATCTGGAAGGATATGGCCACCCAGGGGCTGCTCACAAAGTTCCACTGAACAGGGGCAATCTCATTTTGGGTATGACCATAAGCACATTTCATGGATGTTTCCCTGTCTCTAAATTACTTTGAAGCTGAAAATGAAATAATTTAAACTCATGAGAATGGACTTTGTGAAGCAGGAAATGAAAGAGCCAAGCTAAAGAAAACTCTCAGAAAATGGAGTCTTCCATTTGCATTTTAAAATATATTTAACTACATTTATATTTAAATTTTTATTCTATTTATAGACATCTGCATCTAAATTCATATTAAAATTGCATTTTGAACAACACCTAGAGATAATTTTCTATTCCTATCCAGCCTCATCCTTGCTCTTAAGTGACAGATTTCTATTCAGGTCCACAACTAGCTGCAGCAGGCAGTAGCAGACCTTTCCCAGCAGACTCTCCCAAAGGCTATGTCTTTAATGAATGTTAATTGACTGACAAGATATTGAAACACTCAAAGCCTATCGGAGAATACCCGTGGGAATGGTTCTTGCCCTAGACAGGACAAAGAGTAAATATACAGTGACTAGAATGTACAGATAATCTGAAAATGCAAACATAAGTAGCTCACCTGCACTCCTCTTAACCTGGTGTTTAACAAGGGCAAAAAGACAAAAGAAAACAAACACAAACAATTTTATTTCTGACACTAAGAGCACTATGAAACCTTGACTTCAAAAGCAGTAATGCAAGAAGCTTCTCTTGATATATAGAGGTGAGATGTTCTCCAGCCTATAGTAAAGAAGAGGCTGAATGAAAAGCACTTCAGGGTGTTTATACAGTCCAAGTACAGAAAGTACTGCTACAACTCAAGAACTATTATGCATGAGAACAAATGACTGTGGCATAATTTGCATCTTAAAGATTTAATGCTATATAATAGGCTTTTCCTGGAGCCTGACATCATGGCCATTAAACCAAACAGGCTAGTTCATTATGACAGAAGCAGTGTAGCATCCAAATGTGATGATGTTAGAAGCCAGCCAGTTACTATACTTAGGAACCCTTGTTTCTAATGCATAATTCATGTGGGAAGAACAACAGATCTGAAGACACTGAACCAAATCTCAACTTACTGATGCAAAGCTAGAAACTCTGGAATAAAATTATTAATAGTTTGACCATGTAACCTGATATACAGTTTTGCCCTGGTCACTGACAGGCCACAAGCTTTGTAAGGAGTTTAAAAGGCATTAGATCTCAAGTTTCTCAGATGTGTACTGGCTCAGCTTTCCTGACCTGCCTGTAAATTTGCTTTACTTGGTTGTTATAAATTAGTTTACTTGGTTACCACATGTCTATAGATAATTTGTTTTACTTTCATTTATCTTTGTATTGTACAACCACAGCTTTATGTAGCTAGCAGTAGCAGTAAGTTATTCTAAGCAGAATGTGACATTTATGTCTGTAACATAATCATGAAGTATAGAGAAATATATGCCTCATAAGACAGTAGAACAATAATAAATTTATTAAGAGCAATACATAAAAGACACAAGATACAGCAAATCTTGATGTAACACTTGAGCTGGAGAAAAATTAAGAAAGACAAAAATGTAAAAGTGTGTTGGAGAGCAAACAGAAATGACCCCAAGTATTCCTAGAAGGAGGAAGACAAAACTATCAATGTGAACATCATATTCATCATGGCAAAGGACATCAGGTGCTGACAACACATCATAGCACCCAGCACATCCAGCAGGATAAAACCACAGGCAGCAGGATCCAGAGGAGCAGGGAATGAGTATGTAAAAAAAGGATATGAAAAAGAACAGCACTCACCACACCTCAGGAATGCTCAAGACAAGTGCAGCAGGTCAAAAAATAACCTCAAAGAGAAAGCCACAGTCAGCCTCTGAGGCTTTTTCCATATTTAAATGAAGCAAATAGACAAGAAATATGGGGAATATTCCTAATTAGCTAAGCTGACTCCTATGTTTTATGATTTGGGACACACTTGCAAGAGTGGTTGTAGAAGTAAAAGGGCTCTGTAAGGTGTCAGTCTAGAAAGCAGTGAACACTCCTACTAAGAGAAAGAATCACTATAAGAGGATTAAACTTTAGTTTCCTAAAGTGATATTCCTACGGTGGATAAAATAGCCATTGGTTTAAAGAAAAATTATATAAATAAATACTTGAACTGTTCAGTAGGTGAGAACAGAGATGATTACACCCATTGAAATTCCTTGGCAGAGAAACTGAAATACCAAAGCACAGAAAACAGCTTTCTTCAGTTCACCCTGCACAGTCCTGTTTAAACAGGAAAGTTTTCCTCACTTCCCTTCACCTGCTGAGGGTGTAGGATGTGGTGAAGGAAGGGCTTCCCCTCCAAATACTATGTGCTTGATGTGAAGAAGAAAAACAAAATTTATACCTATTTTTATCACAAGCAAAATGAAGGGGTCTTTTTAAGAGGAAAAACACTCCCCTGTTTATACAATTCCCTATATATTCCATGCAATTATCTCACAAAGTCAACCAAATTAGACAGAAAAATAGAATCCTAGAATAACACAGACTGGGAGGGACTTCAGCCTCTGAAGGTCATCTTATACAACCTCTGACCAGCACAGGATCAGCAAAACAATCTCCAAGGTATTTTCCAACCTGGTCTTTAGAACAGGAACAAGAACAGAACAGAACAGAAACAGGAACAATACAGACAGACTGGAATGGATTGGTTCTGCTGCTCACAAAACAACCTGCTTCTATCAGGTTTTGTTTTCTTCAGATACAAAATTAATTCAAACTCATTATGTAAGATTTGTATTCGCTGTTACCCTTTGAGCATTTTGCTTCTGCATAAATGTTATATTTAATCACTGTTCACCTCTCTACAGTTAAAATGGAGCATGGAGCAGAGATCAGCTTGAACAATTTTACTCTCCATTGTTCAACTCAAATAATCAGTATGTGACTTTCTCAGAATTATGATTGTTTTCCAGCTTTTGAGAAAAAAAAGTAACTTCTGCAAAACTGAAAAGAGTTTATAAGAAAATGAAAATAGCTCCAATTGTTTCCAGTGAAAGAATGCACAGTAGTTATTACTGGTAAATTACAATCCTGTGTATGGACATTTCAGTTTCTGAGATTCCCTGAGGTGACCTGTATTTTTTTAAGAATATCATATCAAATAAAGAACAACTTAATTAGCAGCAGGATTTATATTCTAAGAATACACAGAATGTACCTGAGGCAACAAAGGAGACAAATTTAATCAAATTGTTCTCTGCTTCCAAATCTTGGTATCTGTCACACAAGAAAAAGTACAGTTCAAGATGCAAGGATGGGATGCAAAACCCATGAATAGGTTTAAAAGGCTGTATTTTTTGGGGGGAGTTTCCTAAGGAAACAAATCTTATACAATTCCACTTTGTAGTTGTCCCATCTGCATATCTTCTATTAGAAGATTTGATTCTGTTGGCCAGCTTCAGACAGGCTCAAGAGGGGTGGATATCAAGAAAATGATTGTGTTACTGAAAGTCACAGGACTGTGAGCAGTCACACCTGATCACAGCAGCCTGCTTGGGAAGGGAAAGTGCAGAATTCAGCTTCCACACACCCCATTTATCAACCACTGACAAGATGCTGACCTATAAATTCATCACCCTACTATCATCCTTTCAGATTTTTATATGGATTCACTAATTATTTCAGTATTTTACACTTCTCAAGACATTTTACAAACCTTATATCCTGCATTCAAATTTTTAAGAGCCCTTTCTTAGCTGCTGTAGATCAGCTAATGCAAGAGTGGCATTCTGGCACGCACCAAGAGAGGAAGAATTCTCACAAAAAATAAACACTGCAGCTTTGGAGAAAAGAATTACCCTGATGCATTAAATAGTCCATCTGACATAATTCTTCTTTCTATATGGGGATATACTTAATGATTTTATAATGAAGAAATAAGTTATCTAGATTTCATCCCCAAAAGTCCATGTATTGACAGAGTGCTTAGGGAATAAAAATGGAGTCATTCCCTGCATGTGAAATCATTGGAAGGAAACTGGTTTAGTGTCAGACATTGTTAAGCACAAGGACTGAAAGTATTGCTGCATATCTCTGGTAAACATTGTGTAGTATTGACTAAATACATAGAAAGAAGGGACATATTTAGTCTTAAAATCAAAAAACTCTTTAAAAGCATGGCCAAGGGATTACCACAGAGGTTACAGCAGCTCTCAGGCTGCCCAAACCTGTACCAAATCAAAACAGACAACAGCCTAAGCCAGAGGGCAGACCCAGTAAACAATACTCCAAAATTTGTTGCAATTAAAATAATCAGTGACACATTGAATGAATAAGGTACTCATACTAAAGAGGCTTCTACACACTAGAAGAGAGCTTGTTTTCATACATATAAGTGCATTAGCCTTACTAATATTCACCCCAGACTGCTGATGTGAATCCCACAGGTGGCCAGGAGAAAGCTAAAAAAAGCCTTGGTCCCCAGCAGAGTGGTGGCAACAGAGACAAACCAGAGAAGAGATGGATGGCAGAAAAAAGGGCAGCTGGGGGCTGTACAACCACACAGCATTTCCTGCTAGGTGGGCAATTGGGGCACAGTGGACAAACAAAGCATTTAAGCCCCACAAACAGCTGCCAATGTTCTCTGTTTTTATTCTTCCACTTTTTCTTCACAAGTTCCACTTATCTCCTCCCCCCCTCCACTTCCCCTCTCCAGCACCTCTGTGCAATTAGCTTATTCTTAATTTTTCTCTTCTCTTTTCTCTAAAGCCTTTTACTGCTCTCCACTCTCCTGTACAAGAAGTCAGTATCACCAGATTCTTTTAATGTAATTTTCTTTAATTTAATCTTATTATGTTTTTTCCTGGATCCTTTTAATTGTAAAAACTCCTTCTTCTCTGTCCCTTTCCTTCTCCACACAAACCACATTCAGTTTATCTGGAGACAGTTTACCTCAACCTGAAGCCAGCCAAAACTCTGGAAGCAGTTGCCTGCCTCTGAAGGGGGGTGAAAAGAGATACTTCCATCTGCACCACACAGCTCTTTTTCCATGCCAACTCCTTTTCAGCTCGGGTTGCTGCATCCAGAGGCGTTATCTCACATTTAATAGTCCTGAATGGGTTTCTTCTTTTGGGATTTGTCCAGCTGATCTTCAAGCTCAAGATTTCATATACAAAAATCTTTCAGGAAAAAAATCTACAATTAAACCAGGAGTTACAGATATTGTTCCTTTTGCTCTCTTTCAACCTGCACCTACATGATTTATTAGATGATGTTCAACTGCTGTCAGAAGAGACTGGCAACTATTATGTCACCTGATAGTTTAGACCTTTGTCAAATCCATCTTCATTTATCTTTTGTCATAGGTGAAAAGTCCTATCTGTGTATCCTATGTAGTCTTATGTGGTAATAATACAGTTTACATAGAAACTATACAGGTTATTACCTTAGCCACCTCCAAATCTGGCCATATTTGAATAGATGGCTTAGATTCTTAAATTCATCTGAATTTAAGCATGTATATAATGATTGGGAACTATGTAAAATTATGTGGTAAAAAAAAAAAAGACATCTGCTCTAGGCTGCACTGCTGAAAGCTTTTTTAATATGTGTGTGGAATTCAAATTAAGATAAACAGTAACCAAACTAGAAATCTAAAATATTTTATGAACAGTCAGCATACAAAAGTTTGGTAAAACACAGAAGGTTTGATACACAGGACTGACAAGCCATGATTTTTTCTAAAGGACTACTCATTATACAGCATATGAAGTAGCTGGAGAAAGAAACAGGCTCTAGGAAAAATTAAGTCCTTCTGCTATGGCAAAGCAAATGCTTACTTCTGACAGTGAAAGCCAAGCTTTGCAAACACTCCTCCCATTACTCACAGCATTAATATAAACACAAGAAAATGAAAGTCTTAGATGCTCATTCTGAATGTGAGTCTAAATGGAGGCAACACCCCGGCAAATGGTACAGAAGAGAAACAGATATCAGCACTCTAATCTCTAGTAACTTCCAGGGAGAAGTGGGGTGGAAGCTTTTGGGGTGGGGAACCCCAGACATAAAACTAACTCCCAAACCTTGATTGAAATAATTCTGATTCCAATCTGCAAAAATGACCTACCTGGTGAACAAACACAGTTGTGTTTAGAAGTTCTTCAACTAAACATAAGAGCCTATTTAAATAGGCTCACCAATGCAGCCTGTTTCACTTGCAATTCCAATTCTCCTTTAAAAGCACAAATTTCTCTCTTAAATGGATGGTGACACAGACTCCCTGCATTCAGCCTGAATTGCACAGAAGAACTGAATAAAGTTCTGGGTTGCACATCTTTGCTCTGTGTTAGAAGTCTTACTCCTATTTATTCTTTCCCATGTAGAGTTAGTCAACACAAACTTGTTTGCCAGGGTGATTGCTGATATTATGTTACTGAATAAAGATTTTGCTCTACCAATTCCAGTCTTAGAAACCTTTTTTAATGGTAAATGAGCCATTGAACTAAAGCTGGGTAACACAAGGAACTGTGTTAGCTGAACACAAGTACCGGTTTGCACAAATCAAAGAATCCCCAAAGTGGATGATGCCTGGGGCTATTTTCAAGAGTGTCTTTTACATCCATGCTGAGTATATTATATTTTTAGCTGATATCTTAAAGTTGAAGGGAGAGGGAAAAAAAAAGAACCAACAACCTGAAACAGCCATTTCAGGCTAGCTGGAGAAAACCTGTCAGTGTCCCAATTCCATTTCCAAGAGCACCTAGGAAGAAAGAACCTCTTCTGCACACTGAAACAATTTGGAGCTCATGCACCTGAGCTGGATGTGTGTAGTTAGGGGACTGAGAGAACTGTAAGAGGGAATAAACAATTTAACCTCTGGAAGGATTAAACATTTTTCTATTGGTACAGCTGCACAGCACAAATCAAACATGGGCTTCCCAAGTACGATTTTGATGGACAGAAAAATAACTACCTTGCTCAGACATCCATTACTGATTATAAGTAAAGTGTTCTGAGTCTTATCTGTATGGAACAACACAAAATTACCTTTAAAGCTACACTGTGCCTCAGGAAAGGTTTTCCCATCACGATAGCACCACCTCCAAACTGGAGACTGTCGAGCTGTTGCTTTTGCAGTGGGAAATAAGAGTGATGCAAGAGCGCACCCTCCCTGTCGCTGGAGCAAATTGAATTTAGCAAATCGCATTTTCCTGATTACCAGCAGCAAAATCTTGTAATACTCTGTAAGAAGATAAATTTAAAAAAAAAAAAAAATCCTATGTTTGAGCCAATTTAAAGTCTTATTGCTAGATGAGCAACATTCAGTTCCCCGACTCCACAGGGACTTTTACTTAAACATAAGATAATAATAATTTAAAAACCCAACCTCTGCAAAATGCACAGGGAAAAAAAGCTTTTTTTTTCCTATTGAGATGCAATACTCACCTAGAAAGACACAAGGACAAACTAATTGTGAAGTAACTACCGACAGCAATCTGCTCAAACAATGCTGGAAAATTAATTCATGTTCGCCACAATCCTTTTCATTAAACATCTTTAGAAAGATCCTGCTGAGCCTCTTTTTACCTCCTGCATCAAAAGGGTCTCTGAAATTTAAATGCATAATGAATGAATAGTGCATTTTGCCTTGGTAATTTGAATAGGATTAATGCTTGGAGTATTACAGTCTTCACAATCAGATGCCTCCCCCCCTCTCCTCCCCCACAGTCCTCTCTCCTCTCAGGAGTTCACCAGAGCCAGAAACCACAGGTTTTTAGTTCCTACAGAACATAAAGGCTTGCAGGGAAAAGTAGAAGGAAGCTGTGAGGTGGATGAACAGGTGGGCCATTTTGAGAAGTGCTTATAAACCATTTCTGTCTCTAAAGTTTGGCTGCCATGACTGTTTACAGCCTCAGGTACTCCGGGCAGCATCCTGAATCTTGGGGTCTGCCCAGGCATTTCCAAGTCTTCCAATTAAATAGCTATCTCAGCACTGTCCTGCAGAATGCTGCTGTACACTTGGATGTTTCAGCATTTCCACAATGTTTGCTGAAGACACACATGGACAACCCATCTGGCTGTTCTGAGCCCACTGGAGGTAGAGACACTGGTGGCAAGAACCACCAAAAATTCTGCTTCATAAAGCTGTAAGACCATGCTGTAATCTAAGGGCACATTGATGATGGATTTTTCCTTTAAGCATCAAATTTAGAACTACAGGGAATGNCTGTAAGACCATGCTGTAATCTAAGGGCACATTGATGATGGATTTTTTCTTTTAAGCATCAAATTTAGAACTGCAGGGAATGTACAGAGGGGAAAAAAAAAAAAAAAAAAAAAAAAAAAAAAAAAAAAAAAAAAAAAAAAAAAAAAAAAACACAAAAAAAAACACAAAAAAAAACCTCAACCATATCCTGCATAAATCTGAGAATGTTGACGATTCAGTAATAAGTCAGCCTAACAGAGTTATTGTCCCCTTTGGGGCAGTATAGACTATATTAGGACTACAGATTCCAAGTGAAAGCAAATACACCAAAACAGTGGAGATGAAAATTCTTTCATGTCACTAAGACCAGACTGTACAAGTAGATGGGAGTGGCAGCAACATTTATTCAATTTAGACACAGCAGTTCTGGGGTAGACATCTTTTCCCTGTGGGATGACCCTTCTCACTGATGAAGAATTAGCCATTTCCAAGCGATTGCAGACAGCCAGGTGACACAAAATGAGAATTTAAATATTTTTCATGCCTACAGAATTATATTCCTCAAAGGGTCAGATACCACTCACCCCTCCTCTCCTTTACTTTTGAGTTTGAGCCTATCTGTGCCAGTAGGCCAGTGATCAGGAATGGGAAGCAAGAGGCATAAGGGACCAAGCTAGGATGCCAAGCTAGGTCAAATTGTGTCATGAAATTCACATCCAATTTTATCCACTAAAGTGGTCGGGGTTATTGGAGCAGTCTGAAATGCTGCATTGCTTTTTATTCCAGATACCACAAAAGCATCTAACAGGAACCCCAGAATAAAGCCACATGTATTTCTCCAACAAAACTGAGAAAGGAAGGCTGACTACCTCAGTCATACTACAGTCCCTAGACAGATTACATCCAGTCTGATCTTCTACTTGTCACCAGAGCTCTGAAGTGACAGCCAGCTAGCACGTTCAGCCATCCCCAGGAGGTAAGTCACTCCTACACCAAAGCCAAAGATCAAAAGTTTGTCAATACAAGAACAGTGCAAATGGGTGCAAAAAGCTGGGTGATGGTATCTGTCATCCCTAGTACTTCACAGCATTTTGACATGGCATCATAAAAGCTAGCTTGTGCTTTGATGAATCTCCAGCTGAAGTCGATTCTCAGATGTCAGAAAATTCTTTAAACCTGTGTCTTTAGCTGCAACCATAAAGAAACATGAGCAAAGAAAATGAGGATTATGCTTCTTTTCTTTTTTGTCTATTTCTTTTTTCCTCCCTGAAATAAGGAAAGCCACAGGTAATTTAACCAGTAAAACTCTGTACTTGCAATAAAAGGAAATCATTAACGCTAATGGAAACATTTCATCTGTTTGGTTCACTTATCAACTCTGTGAGACAAGCTGGTGAATTTAATCATTCTGTTAACAAATATGCCCAGGTGTCTCTCCTCTTTGTAATTTCTAACCCATCAGCTTTCACTGTTTGGAAGTAGCTATAAATTCCCATTTTCCAGCCCTGTGCTTTCGATCTCATCCCATATCTATTTACTCAGTACTACAAAACTCCAACTCTGCGTACAGGCCATGTTTCCCATATTTGTCACATTAGGACACTCAGCCCATGCATGACAGTTCTTGTGTCACAATCATTAGTAAACACAGATAAAATAGTCTGTTTCCGAAGTTAATCTTCAACTGCACCACTTTGGCCCAAAAATTTGCACTCAGCGCCATCTATTGATGCTATTCGGGCTCAGAGCACCCTGGCTCAGTCACCACCTAGCACTGAACCACACCACAGGCTTTACCAAACAATTTCAATATATAGATATTAATAGCAGCAATACTGGCTTAGGCATTAAAAACATTTGATAAATCAGTGTTACAATTTGCCTCTGTTTCTAATTAGCCCTAGTCTGTTACGTGACAGATATAAAAATTAAATGCTGATATGAGTTTTCCAGAGGAGGACTTTTGGCATGTCTTGCCATTATTAGTACCTTAGGCATCCTGGAGCTGTGCTCCATACATCATACTTCTAGTAGTAGCAGTAACAGTAGTAGGGGGGTGATTAACTTCTTATTAATAGATCTGCAGCTTGGCATGTCACAATTTCCATTCTGCTGAAATGGTTGTCTTATATTTCAAGTAAAGATCATTAAGGTCTTGGATTGTGCTTCCTTTTTCTTGGTGGAAATTTTCATTTCTACATATCCACTCTTAAAAATCATTGTTCAGTCTCAGACTTCTATGATGCATTGTAAGGAACATCTCTGATCTAGACAGATACAACCTTTAGTTATTTAGGTAAAACTTAGGCTAATAGCAGCTTCCAAATCTTACCTCTAAAAAAGCCTTTTCATGATGCTTTCAGCTCCATCAGTACTGTTTTACAATTTTTCAGGGAATGTAAGTAATCTACATACTCATGAATTGCAGAATAAAGACAAACAAGCAAATTTTAATTATCAAAAGTTTTCATGATGGATCTTTGCAACTCCCTGGAAAAAAGGTGAAGGACTAGGCAATTTAGAATATTTTGCTGATGTCCTACACAAACTACTACTCCCACAAACCATTGTGTTACCATTGCAAATGCAAGTTGACTGAATTCAGAAAAAACTGTCACCAGTAGTAATCGTCATCATACAGAGAAGATACAAAAAATTGTATTTCTTGATCAGTAATTTATGACTGGGGACTACTCATTTCCAGGGATTATCAACTTCAGAAATCACTAGGCTTTTGCCTGTTTCAGTCTATTGGTCCTAGAATTTGCAGATGTATTTTCAAAGTGCAGGACAAAGCAAAAAATCAAACAATACCTACCTGACTTATGTCCCCGTTATAAAACTTCATAAACCCAGCAGAGAGAAAGTAAATTTTTTTTTAAAAAAAAAAAAAAAAGGTCTCTTTTTTGTGGTATCAGAGACAAATTTAACTAGGAAAAGCCCAACAGAGGTGAAGTGGTCCAGCAGGACTGACTGAAATTTGAATGGTTTACCTGAGGCCTGGTCCAGCCAGGTTTTTACAACTTCAAAGGACGGAAATCTTACTTACAGCACATTTCCCATAACCTTCCATTCCCTGCTGATTCCTTTTTAACAGAGGAACGGGAGGAAAACAGCAAATCATTTTGTTCAACCACTGTGTAAGGAACAGGTCAGAAAACTCTTGCACAGACCTGCTCTGTTATCTCTGTTAATCTGAGGGGCAAACACACCTGCTGGGCTGCCCTGCCTCCCTGCAGGGCCCTTGGGAGGACAGAACAAATCCTGCTCTTGCAGCTGGGAACCTCAACACTGCTCTGCTCGTCTAAAGATTGTGTACACATGTATGATTGACTGATAAAATGATCTTGTTCTCTGTTCCTAAGTCTCCTAAGGAATTTTCCCAAGAGAACAGAGATGATTTGTTGATCTCACCCACAATTACACAGTAAGGGGTACCCAAGTGACTTTTACCACCTGGACATGCAAACTTGACAAGGGTGAGATTGCATCTTCTCATTTTGGCTCCTGAAATTAGCCAGATGTGTCCAATGGAAATCATGAGGAAGTGGATGTAGCCCATCCGAAGATTCAGCCTTTCTTTTCTAGACAGGAGCACAAAGCAAGGTATTTTCTTACAAAGATTTTCTCAATAGAATATCCATCCAGGATCAGTGCTGAAGTTTTCATTAATAAAAAATGGTAATTTTAGCACAGAGGTTATGGACTTCCAGTTTAAATATCACTTTCATCCTCTCACACAGAAAATCCTGTAATAGGAGCTCCTAAATCATGCTTTGGTTTAAATTTGAAAATGAGTCACTGAACCATTTATTTGGAAGCCATGTTTTAGTAAATCCATAAATCTACCTACTGTTCAACTCTCCTAAGTTACTGAAGCAGGAAGCAGCTTGCTGCTTCCTAAGAATTCACATCCAAAGAACATGTCACATTTTGGTGGATAAGGGGAAAAATAGCTGGTGTTGGATGAGAGACCTTTGTCTCTCCTGACCTCACACACAGACATGAACGTCATCAGTATGCACTGCACACGGGCCATTCATAATTTCTTTTTATACTCAGGCAACAATTTGTCAATAGAAAAGTATTATGAAAAGCACAAATACTTTTGTGAGAATCCTTAACTGATTTGAAACCAAAAGGCTACTGTGCCATAGGCAGCTCTAAGCCAAAACTTTGGCAGTAGCACAACACTGAGAACTGTGAGCAGAGCTTTAGACAGGCACTATCAGTTAAAAGTTCTGAGGCATCCTCTGTTATTTTTCTTCACACATTTTCCTGTTATCCAAGATACTTCTTTTCAGGCTTCTAAGGCTACTTCCAAAATCCTCCTTTTTTGGCACATCTGCTTTCCACAACACTTCAAGCCCCAATCAAAACAGTGTAAGTGCACAAGAGCAGCCACCTAATCAATAGCTCTGACATGTCTTTCAATCGAAGAATTCAGGTCATAACTTAGGTTTAGTCCAAGTATTACTAAATTTATACCCAGACTATACTGGCAGCACTCAGCCAGTAGGCAGCTTCCTGTCTTTGAGAGCACAGAAGCTGACACATTTACTTCACATGCATACACCAAGTGATCAGTTGCCAGTTAGCTCACAATTTAGGCTTTTCTTTTTACCCACAAATGAGGAAGAGCTCACATTGCTTGAAGGCATGCTGTTTTCCAATGCTACTCTGAGTATTGCTATGCCCATTCTCAAGAGGCTGTTCCCACAGAAAGAAACAAAGCTGAAACAGGAGCATGGTACCAGCAGTCACATTTCTGTCTTCTCACCCTGCCTCAGTGCACAGGGATGGAGTTACAGGGAAAGTCCAATGCAACACCAGCACTGACATCTCTTGTAAACAGGAACAGATCACAAGTGAGCTCTTTCTAAGATGGACTCTCTGGGTTCCATCCCTCCAGTCAATCTGCAGCCTCTTCCTTCCACTTCTTAAGTCCATGACTAGTTTTGCCTATGAACAGTGTACAAAATAGTCACTAGGCTGGGAATAAAGCAAAATCATCATCTGGGACAGAAGGAGGGAAAAGGAGTCTAGGAAGTTACAAAACCAATGTTGCTGCACTTATCTTTGTGTCTGCAAAGATTATATATCCCTCTGTCAGCCATGTCCCACTGGCTAACTGACTGACAAAAAATAATCATTATTATCCCATCTACTACTGAGTGGTTATTATTTTCCCTTCCCACTACTTCTCTGCTTTTCTCCAGCAGATACTCATTAAGATTGACCAAATATCCTCCCTGATTGCCAATCCCTAGCCCTGCATTGCTGTCTGTTAAAAACACTTCAGTTCCCTTTCTCAGCATTCACAGATATATATACACTAGTTCCTTCCAAAGACACATTTTTTTAAATTTTTAATTAGAGTCAGCTGCTGACAATTCAGAGTCCTTTCAGAGGGTTAACAGAACACAACAAAAAAAAAAAGACAAGATATAGCCAATCTTTGAGGAGGCTGAAACCTAGATGAAGATTTTTGAAAGGAATTTAAAAACTACAGGAAGGGACTAGAAAAAAAAAAGTTAATGAAAGGTTATGGCATCCCAAGGAATTAGTCAGCTGATTCAATTCTCTTGAGAATACTGCGGGCACTGCCTTCAGCTCCTCTGCTTTCTCATTATCAAAGGACCAAATCCACAAGTACAAATGAAATATCCATGCTCATTACTCCCTTTAGAAAAACAACACCATCACTTGAGGGCACCCATCCACCTTCCAAGCTCATTCTGAAGGTGCTCAGCATGAACAATTTAAAGCAGATGTTCAAAGTGTACATCAAATAATGGGACAAGGTCGAGTGTCAATCCACCCATTAAGTAGCCCATAAAAAAAGTACAGAAGAGTGACTGGTCTCCAAAGTTTATTAAAAATCAAAGAATAGAAAACTTTACATAAAAATATGTCAATTTTAGCTTCCACATAGTTGTCCACACAAAAAATTTAAACATTTTTTTAAACCTGTAGCACATAACCACAGTGATAGCCAGGCCAATTAATTTGGTTCACCATGACTGAAGTGTTACATGATACCACTTTTCAAATGAGTTTTGCTTTAAAATGGACACTAGTATAAGACACCAATTAAAGCCTCTGAAGGCTCTTTAATGTAGTTATGCTCAATATTGCTAGTGTGTGAAGACTAAGCAGTACAGGCTCATGTAACAGCCCTTAGATATTATTTATGAATCAGCTCACAATTTTTAGAACTTTTTTATTGTGATGAGTCTGGAGCATTAAGACAAACTTTCTGCAAACAGATATGCACTACTCTAGTTTGGAATGTTGCCCTCTCTCCCCTCAAGGACCTGTTTGTGTTTGACAGATTTGGTAATAACATGAACTACTTCTGCTTCAAAGGCATACAGCATATTAAAAAGCTTCATGCTTGACACCTCATTTCAATATTCAGATACCAGTTTTAAAACCTTCTATATCTGTACACAGTATAGATGTCCTGTTAACAGGATTCTTCAGCCTTCTCTGCTAGTGGACTTACATAACTCACCTGTAATTTTCTGTATAGCTTAAGAACTCTCACTTAAAAAAAGGGAAGTCAGAGGGCATGAGATGTGACCTACTCCCAGGACAACTGTGGTGCTTTAAAAACTCAGGGTTAGGCAGGATGTACATTTTTCAAAAAGTTAAAGACAGTGTTTGTCATGGCAATACACACTTGCATAGTATACCTGTATGCATCTGTAAATTAAGTGCCAGCCACTCATACTGTGTACAACACTGGGCTGTGCTCTCCTGCAACACATTAAAAGATACTTCTTGTAATGCTTAGAGCAGCTGAAGTACTTTTTATATATTTGCTCTTAACAGAACTAATGCATACTACTATACAGATTCCTTAATGGAATCAACATATTTCCTTTCTCCACATTCCTTAAGCCGGGTACCTTTGTTTAATAGTGTTGTTTCAACCCAAACATTAACAGGTTACGTTACCAAAATGCATCAAAGCATGTAGTTCACAGCTTTTTAATTTCATATCAGGACTTGAACCAACCTTTTTCCCATTCCTCTCAAAAGTTTTACTTCTGGTACTACAAATGTTCGATTTGTTGTCTAGTTAAAGAAAATTAAAACTCATTGGTCAGCAAGACGATTGATAGAGGCCAGACAATGAGCTAAAAAACACAGGGTCAAAATGCTTTGGAGCTTAGTAAATTCTTAAAACTGTAAGCCAAATCGCACTTTCATTGTGAATCAAGAAGCCTCAAATATTACCAAATGTCATGTTTATAACACTGCTCAGACAACCTGCCAAAACTATGACCCCAACTTAGATAATGCAACCTGGGAAAGGATCTGTAAATTAAAAAACCTCTTCCCCTTAAATATAACTTATGTGATAATATGAAATTAAATTAAAAATTCTAAGTTATTGCACAAATCATACTTCCAATATTTACAGAGAAAAAAACTGAGCTTTAAAAAAAAAAAAAAAACAGGAGAGCAGCAAATTCACTTTTATGATTTCCCAACTTGATTTGCTGCAAAGAAGAACAAAAAATAATTCCAAGGGGCTGAAGTTTCCTTCACTTCTGAAATAAAAGAAAAGGAACAGATATAGCCACAGCAAAAAAGCTACAGCATTTGTAAATGTCCTTGCAGTTCTATTGTCAGAGCTGCTTCGGCACTGAATGAACCATTGTGGGAAGGCAGAAAACAAACTTCCACATTTAATAAGGCTTCACAGATAAGCACAACTACTTCTTGAAGATGGACTGAACCACCACACAAAGAAACATGCAAAGAAGTCAGCTGCAGATATTTGGCAACACCAATAAAACGATGTGCTGGACGCTGGTCTCCATCCCTCAAGTCGAGTGGCACTCACTCAGTTTCTCTGAACAGGGAAGGCCATTTTGGCACCTGCCATTATCTGCTCAGACTAATAGGCAAGCTGTCTCTGTGTTTTTTCCTCCTCCATATATTACGATTGTACTGGTGGTGTCCACGGTTACCAACTGGTTGCCTCATGCCTCCGCTGCTGACAGGGCTGTAGCTGTTGCCTTGGTTATGAGTTCCTTTCATGGAAAACTTCATTCCACTGTGCTGCTAAAAAAAAAAAATAAAATAAGATGAGCATTCACTTAGGTGTAAAAACAGCAAAAAAACATGTATTACCAGTTGTATTTCCTCAACATACAAATTGCTTCCACAAAACACTGCTTGAAGCAACTGGTCTTTTCATGCTTGTTTATTTGTAGCTGTGCAAGTCCCAAGGCACTAACAGCTTACTTAGTGTTTTCTGAAGAAAATGCCCTGCAAATGAAATAGTGTAGGTTTCAAAGCATCCTTAAAACCCTTGGATCTCAGTATGAAATATACTCACTGTACAACTCCCTTATAAAACCAGAGAACTTCCACATCAAATACTAATTGTGACAGATGTGTCTATTTTGGAGTATCTCAGCAAGAACATGACCAAATGAGATACTTCAGTCCTTCAGAAACATGGAGAAATGTAAGGGCATGATCACATGAGCTGAAGCATGGGGAGTACAAGTCAGCTATCCCCATAATCTCAAGTCAGTGACAGGCAAACCAAGTATGGCTTGTGAGGAGCTTGTGAATCCTATTGGTCTGATCATCAGCTTACACTGCTCCTAAACTATACCTCACATGCAGACCAAGGCAAAACAATTACGTGATCAGAAATATAGCATGACACTTTCTTTGGGTGATCTCCAATAACTTGAAACAAAAACTGCCCAGAAGGTTTAGTAGCAGCCTGAGTAAACCCACCCCACCATAAGGTACTACAAACACCTCTATCACTTAATGGCATACAGTAAGTTGGCTTAATGTATATCTACTTAATGTGTGATACTTAAATTAGGTACAAGAGTTTCAGAAGACAAAACTGAAAGACCTCCTCAATAGTGGTTACATCAATGCAAGCAACCTTTCCTGATGTTTGACAGCAATAACTGAACAGACAACTGATTGCCTGTAACAAGAGCTAATTCTAACCTTAAGGGGTTGCACAGGAACACAGAGATAACATTTGGGACAATTGCTTAGAACACTGAAGTAGCTGCAAGTATTTCATATTCTGTATTTTCAAACAAAGGTGAAGTAGAAAGAAATGAGAACACCAAGCCACAATTGTGTGCACAAAACAAAAAGAGTTATTGAAAGCATAATACCATAAGCAACATTTTACTGTCAAACTGCTACTAGAAGAGACACTGAGCATCCAGAAAGACAAACTGGTGAAGACCAGTGTTGAGGAACAACCACAGTTAACTACAGGGTTAACTGTAGTTAACTACAGTTTTGATTTATACAATGTCCTACAGCAACCTAAGCAACCTTCAACATGCAACTTCTAAACACCAAGTGTTATTCTCAGACTACCAGTGGCAAAATAATTCAAGGACAAACAGAAAAAGGAAACTGAGAATTTTTCATATTTAACAGACACTACTTCCCAAACATAATTTATTGATACATGTTTCATAAATAGCTTCTAGTAGATATTTCAGTAAGTAAACAACAAGAAACTAATAAAAAATTAGAATGCTTTCTATTTTTGGCAAGTGGTCCTTCAAGCAAATGTGACACCATGTCACATCCTTGTGCAAAGTTTTCTAGTTCAGTAAGTATATCTCTGACTCAATTATATACAAACATTTACCTGAAATTACATCAAAATACTAAAAATTACCCTGTAATAGTAAAACACTAAAAGTAGCAAGTCATCACAGTGACCCTCAACTATGTGCTGAAGAAATACAGAAGAAAACTTTAGTATTGCTGCTGAACAACCAGAACAAAACTGATCAAGGAGCATACAAACTTCCAGGAAGCCAATCCATCCACTTCAGTTGAAAATGTGAAAAATCTGGGAACTTCTTCCTCAATGAGGATACACCAAAAAAAACCTACTGGGAGCAGGATGGCAGGTGACCCCAAGATCAGACAAGCAGCACAGCAAATATGACAAGTGCAACTACCTGTATCCTAAAAGATGTCATACCCCTTCTTTGCTCAAAAGGTAAACAAACCTTCAAAGAATGATTAATAACTTAGCCAGAATGTGAACTCAAGCTTGTGATGAAGCATTCTGCATTGGTTTTAGGCCATCAAGATAAACACTGTCTATCTATTGGAGCAGGACCTGAATCCATCAGTCTTATGACTCGTCAGCTGAGAGAGGTGCTTAAGGAAGTTGACTCAGGGACCACTTCAGTCAGAGATGATAACTTTACCTTTACCAGCTCTCAACTACATTTTGCTCACTAGTTTCTTCTTTTTTTTAAAACCATCAGCTTTTAGCATCCTGTGCTATGGCATTTCACAGCTTAAATGAGCATCACATTTAATTTGAGCCTACTACAGGATGATCTAACAGTTCTTTGAGAAAATAATTTCTTGTCATTCTGTTCTCTAACTTTGTCATATACTGCTGATGAGCACACACACCTAGATCATATACCTCATCTTGTTGAGGTTAAACAATCATTCTTTCTTCACACGGAAGCAATTCCATGTGTTTGATCACTATTAACATCTTTCCCTATTCTGCTTCCATTTTTGTTTTGACTTTCCTCTGATGAGGAAAGAAATGTCAAAATTATACTCACTGTTGGTGTTCTGCAAGATGTCATCTTTACAAGAAACTGTCTCCTCAAGCCTACCAGTCTCTACAAAGTTTAAATTATTCCTCTCCTTCCTGGTGCATCACCTTGAAAGGTCCTTCTGCAGCCTTACTCAGGTAGCCCTTAAGGTGCTTCACACCACCAGCAAACTTCACCAGGCTTCATCCACTGCCTTTTAGGCAGCACAAACTCCTGCAGGGCTTTCCTGGTAAACTCTATCTTTTACAAAAAATGAATTTTTTGTTCTCATTTTCCAATTAGTTAATTGTTTAAAATGGGACACATATCATTCACTTCAGGAACTCCTTTCAAGAACTTTGATAAAAGAAATTTATTCCGTGTTTTTGGAAATCTCAAGAGGCTGTATCAAACATCTTTCTCCTGTGCACAAACTTGTGGACGTTCCCATGCTCAGCACTCACACAATCACTGAGAGATGGCATCTGTAGCAGATGATGTCTAGAGAGATCAGATGATTCAAAAAGAAAGATCTTCCTCTGTGATATGACAGAGAAATCTTCAATTTAGAAGTTTCAACTTCTTTGGATCTAGTTCTTTAGATAGAACAATCTCTTCCACCTTAAGGCTATTGATTCAACAAATGAATGATAGAACTGGTTTGGTTTTTAGCCGTGTTGAATAATCTGCTACATCTGGAGGGTAAACTACAGAATTCACATTTAAGACAAGGCTGTGGGTGGGGGTAAGGTGAAATTCTTCATCACATACCAGGTTAAAAAGCTTCCTTGAAAGAAAAACATAAAATAGAAAAAACCAAACAAACAAAACCCCCAGAACCTTACAGAAAAAACTGGAGGAAAACAAAAAAAAATTAAAAGCCCCAGAAAAAAACTCAAGAAAACAAATCTGGTTGCAATAGAAATACCAAGTAATTATTTGCTAAGGAAACCAAATTTCTATTCTTAAATACTGGCAAATTTACTGTACAAAACTGCTGACATTTAAAGACTGCCATTATTCAAAAAGAAAATTTGTAGCCAAAAATCAATCCCCTACAATTTGAAATAACACAAGTAACATAACAGAGCTGAAGTCTAAACATAAACAGGCTTCTGAATTGTTTTGGTCTTTTGTTAGGTTTCTTTTTTTGCCTGATAGAATTTCTAAAGTAAGGAGAAAAGAAAGGCAGAAAAATGTTGGTAATAGTATCTGTACTCAACTTAAAAATAGATTATACATACAGTGCTCCAAAATGATTGGTAAGTACTTACAGAGGTAAAAGGAAAAGCTTAGAAAAGGCATAAGACAGTTTTGAAAGACCACACATTTACTATTTTGTTGTTAAGAGGATTAAAGGCCATGACAATCTAGTCTGCAGCTGATCAGACTTGTAATCAAATTCACACACCTCAAGACCCTTTCATGTGAAATACCAGAGTAGTATTCAGTGCAATCTTAATGTACCATTAACATTTTAAGTAACCCTTAAATAACCTATCATGCAGTCTCAAAATATTTAATGAAGTTTGCAATATTTCCAAATTCTCTATTTTAGGCATGTAGCACTCACTTACTGACTTTCTAAGCATAACATAAACATGAAAATACATGTTTGTGTTATAAATACACTAAAAAATTTAAATTTCTTCTTCTTCATGAAATAGAAAATTTCATTAAAATTTCATAAAAGTTTTATTTATGAAAAATTTAACCTCTTTATGAAATAGAGTCATTGTTTTGCAGAGAAATAATGGACAATGACATAACATTTTAGTCACAACTTCATAAGCAATAAGCCAGTTATTAGGCAACCTAGCCTCATTACTTTAGATTAGTTAACAGGATTCTGCAAGATATTTACATATGCTAGCTGGGGGTACTCTTAACCTGGTAAGATTTCTATGTGGTTTAGAATTCTAAGCTAAAGTAGAGACAAACCAAAATAAATTATTCCAAATTTGTTCAGTATTGGCAATCTAAGGAAATAAGGCTCAAAGCACAGCAAACAAAGACACTTCTCTTTTTGGGACCTTTTTTACAGGTCACTTTCAGCTACAACTGATAAAATCTTAAGTCCTGAATAGATTTTATAAAATGAGCCCAAACTCTTTTCTGCTGTTACTGAAAGGGGAAATTTATGGAGCCAACCATAAGAACAGCAAAGAAAAGGAAAATCAACATGGGGACTAAAAAGAGCTCAAAATCAAGAAAAAATTTAGATGTTTCTTACCTTCCAGCACAAGAAAACTTGGAAAAATAAAAGCTTCAAGGAAGCAGATTATTTCAATATTTCATATCTTATTTCACTTCATTACAGACTAGTGGCAGAGCTACCACACAAAGGTCAAGGTTCTCTTCACCTTCCTCAACAGGTTAGGCAATATTAGTATGAGCAGCTCCAAGATAAATTAGTATTTGAGAGAGCAGAGGCCCTAGTCCCCAGAATGAGGGACTGACAGTAGACAGTACTGTCAGCTTTGCAGCAAATACTGAACTACGTTATGGGAGAGAAAGTAGAATGACACACAAAATAAATGCCCTTTTTGATCTTGTCAGTACTCAAGTTTCAAAACTGAGGGGCAAGAGTCAAAACAATACTACCATAAGACAGAACTCATACTGAAACTTTGCTGCTGTTGTGACATGGGCCATGAAGTGTATCTGCATACTTGTCACTACAGAGAACAAGAGATAATAGATTTTTTTTAGCACAAAGCTGACAGTTTCAGACCTTAAAGAGAAACCTTACCTCACTGAGAATTCTCACTTTTGATTTGGAACAGAAAAACTATTACTACAGTAAGAAAAAGCCTTTCCAAATGATGAGGTGATACCAATACATGTGAAAAAGTCTGCAGAGGAAATTCGTATGTGATTATTCAAATCAATCTCAGTTTTGTGAGCAAAAAGCTGATTACAATGACACTGGAAGACAAAGGAGTACTATGTTAACAAAAGAAAGATATGACTTCTACATTTCCATAAGTCTTTTATTTATGGTGGGGTTTTTTTATGCTGGAGGGTTAAGAAACTACTATTTAGACTTTGTCTTTCCTGCAACTCAGAAAGCACTCAGGAAGCAACCGCCAATGTGGCCAGAGGATTTCATACAGTCCTCTAAACATCTCGACTGGATGTTCATATGGAGACCTCTGGAGACCACTTAATCCAAAATTCTGTTGTAAGCAGTCAGATTAAGTTATCCAGGGTCTGCTCAGTTTCCATACATGGAAGGACAACACCACATAAAGACTGTCTGTGTAAGTACAGGGCAATCTAGTACTGTTTCCAGCTGAACCTCTGACACTCAGATTCAGTTTTTCCTTCTCTTCTTTCCTTAGAAAAGGAAATAAAACAACATCTTCTCCTAAGTTTTGCATGTGTTAAAAGCCAAACAATGTTTTGTCACACACAGAAGATGGGAGTCTGACATTTGGGCTCAAAACTGTTTCCAAAGTAGACAACCATAGCCTACTTCCTATGAAAACACAGGGACATTGAAAAATTATTCCACCCTAAATGAGAGCATTCTCAATTAAAAAAAAAGTCATTTGGTTGAGTGAGAAGCCTTCAGTACCTAAAAAGCTTAAAAATGCCATTGCATTGAACAAATCAGGTCATTTCTAAATTGAAGTTGACATACTGAAAACACTGAAGCATCTCAATATACAAAGGGAATTCAGCATACTTCTGCACTGACACAAATTAAAACGTGTCTTTACAAACTTATCCTTCATCCAAGCGAGCTATACTTTACTGTTTGCACTCATCTAAAAGAAATTTTGACTCCAGTCCCTGACCAATTTTGTTTGCAACGCTGCTAACCCTCCAGCAATCATCTCAGAGATACAAGCAGTATCAGCAGTACAGTGAGACAAACAACACCATTAACAACTGTTCTGGATAAAAGCAAACTCTGAAACAAAGTATGCTAACCACAGAAGTGCCTGTAACACAATATAAAAAAGCAGTTTGTAAGTTTAAATGTTTTGCCTTGTTTGGCCCAACTCAAAAGAATCTGAAAAAAAAGACTGCAAATCCCTTTACAGGTTTTGACTGCGGTATTTCGGCACTGACATTAAGGTTTCACTTCCTAGTTGTCTCCATAGCAACGAACACATTCCCAACCAGACACCACTCATCTTTACTGGAGACTTCCTTGGACACACCAGAAGCCAGCCAGTGCAGCAGAGGGACTGGTGCTTGCTGGCTTTAGATACTTTGGAATCAAAACATAACCCTTTGGGGGAAAAAGGAAAGCATGTTAAAAGTTAAATGAAAGAGTTCTTCTGACCTAACACAAAGGAAGTTTCTTCTGCCTTCATTTTGGTGAACTAGTGAACAGCAATCCAGCATGAATTAAACTATCTCAAAGTAGCAACAGGGCAAAGTAGCAACTTCCTCTCCTTGGGAAGTTACCATGCAATTTCTGCCCCCTCTACTCATCATGCATGTCAACATCTGTTTTCCTGCTTATTTCTAATGGGCAGCACTGCTTCAGAAATTGTTCTGCCTCCCCAAGTAAAATTTCAAACCTCTGTCAGCAGAGTAGAAGAATGATTACCTTGGAAAAATGATGGATGATAATGATCCTGAAAAGCACATAGACCTGTGCCAGGAGCTTAATCAGTCCCTGAACTATCTGGAAATTCTCCAATTAATTATGCAGTACATAAATAGAATTGGTAATCACACCAAAGATGTTTCAAAAATGGAAATACCAGGAAGCTTTAGCAGCAGCAAACTTGCCTAGAAGGCAGTAATTTGTTCAAAATACAGTCAAATGCTCTTGGCACCTCCTGCTTTTGAGAGAGCTGTACTCGACACCTAGGTACAGCTTTCCAAACTGAACTGAGGTGGAAAAAGTTGCCAGGGAGAAAGCTGAAGACACCATGCAGACAAATTAATCCCTTTCAAAATTTTTTGAATGTGAAAGAAGACTTGCTTTTAAGAAAGTCTTCCACATGTTCAAATCTATCAGGGCAGGAGTCCTCTAAGACAGTAGAGTGCACCTATTAAGAGTTACAAGCTAGCTGAGTCTCATCAACTCAAAAGAAAAGCCATCAGCCTAATCTAGCACAGTCATGCTCCAGAAAGTTGGAAGAAGTGGAAAAGAGGTATTTACAGTAATCTGGGTAAAATTATTTCATTTCCCACTTCTGATTCAATCAAACTTCATTTAAAAAACACCACTTCTACTTCACAAAATTTACTTTTGGTAAATCCAATGCAAATAGTCTTTTATCCCATTTCTAAACTACAGGTAGCAAGAAATTCTTCTGATTTAAAGTGATTCTCAAAGACATATCTTTGTTAAGCAAAGCCACAAAAAAAAAATCCTGCTTTTAAATGTTTAAGTACTACTAACAGAACAGTTATAAATCACTTGAAAGGACAGCCAAGGAACAGAAAGCCAGAAAAAGCGCTACAAAGCGGATGTCTTCCAAGATTCAAAATTCTAGCAGACATCCAAAATTCACACAACACATTGTCTCTTCAGAACTGTGGCAAACACTCTGAATGCCAGCTTGTTTTGTACTAACAACTGCATGCCTCCTAACTAGCTCCAGGGTACTTCTTCAGAAAAGCAGAGCTGTTAATGAAAGAATAAACTACACTAAGTTTATATTTTAGATTAAATTTAACTTAAAATAACTCTCCAGTTTTATTCTAAAAAAACTTCTAAAGTTTCAAACTGGACTGTATTCACTAGCCAGTGAATACTCAATTGCAGACATTATAATAGAAAAACATTATTCTACTAGCTTCTAACTAATACATTTCCTGTGCAGATAAGCTGGTATTGCCTAGGTGGGACTGAGCAGTAGGGAAAGAAAGGAGGGGAACAATCTATGTAATGAGTTAGAAACTTAAAACCAAAGGCAAGTCAAGGGAAGTGATCATTTCCCCTCTACTCAGCATAGGTGAGGTCACACATAAGAGTGCTGGGCCCAGGTCTGGGCTCCCAAGGAAAAGAAATATGGACAAATAGGAGAGTGTCTAGTGAAGAGCCATGAAGTGAGTAAGTGCTGAATCCAATAAAAGAAGGCATTAAGTTGAAAATCTCCTGGCCCTTGATTCCCAAGAACTCTGATAGAAGGACTTGGAGAAGTAGGAAGAGAACCTGACCAAAACTAATTTTCAAAGAAACCGGCTCACTGTTTTGTTACCATAGGCTACCTACAACCCACAATTTGCATTAAGCCTTGTGAGAGGCATGTTTGACTAATAGCTTTAATTATCAAGACTGAGGGAGTGTTTTCCTGCAGAAAGATGCACTGAGGTTATACCAGAATGGATACAATAGCGAAAATACATTCAGGTCCCAGCACAATTATGCACACATTAAATTTTTTTGTAAAAAAACCTTGTGCACATCTCCATAATTAATCTTCTGTTCTCTACCTTTAAAATATATTACAGTATTACAAGTGTAACCAAACCTAATAATTCAAAACCAAGACAACAAAATAAGCCTAGAAAGGTCAGTACTATTCCTTAAAATTCAAAAACTGTCTTACAGCTCCACCACCTATATGGCGGTGGAAATTAAAGAGCCTAAAGACCTACAAATATCCCACCAGCTGGGCACCAGGATTCTCAAATACAACTTAAGGAGTCAGACACCCGACACTCCTCCTTTAGCTTGCTCCTAGGTGTCTGGAGACGCTCTTCTGCTCCAAACCCTCTCCCACCCTTTGCTCTCCCCACAGCTGTGACACAGCAGCCAGTACTTGTGTGACCACATGAAGCCCAGCACGTGCTGTATGAAGGCTGTCCTCAGAGGCTTTCCGGCCGACGGCACAGCGCACGTGACCGGCACCTGCGGTGCCATGGCTCGCCTGCTCGTGACAGAGTTGCTGGCTCGTACCTGATTACTGGTGGCCATTATCAGGGCTCTCGGAGGCGCAGATTGGGGTTTACCACTTGGCAGGGGCAATGCGGGTGCTAAACTGGCCATAAGCTGAGTCGGTGCTTGAAGACTGAACTGGTAAACATTAGGAGCTGTGCAAGGTGGTGTATCTGATTCCTTTTGGCAGAGAAAAAGGGGAAAAGAAAAGCAACTTTACAGAAAGTACAGTATATACAGACTATGCACGTGAAAAACGCACCCAAATATCAACTCAAGCGAATACTGTAAAACACGATTTTTGTTCAATAGTAGAAAAATAGTAAAATAAAAGCCAGCGCTATGTTTATTTTATACATCTACGAAAAGTTTAACTGAACGTCCATTAAGAAGACAATGTCAACAGGTCTATGGCAATCACAGGTCAGTTCCAGTCAGCACAAATCTAATGCCAAAGGTATGTCTCTAGCAAATTCAAACTAGAAGACAAGAACTAAATCTGGGAAAAAAAAAACAGAACAAGAACAGCAACACTCTGGGTGATAGAAGGGCAAGAATTTTAGTTGTCATGACAGATTCGGTCCTCAGAACAGTGATCTGGAGAGTACTGATTGATATGGCAGAGTTACTCCCTGTAATTGTTACAATCTTCTCCCACTCCACCCAGTGACAGCAAAGTTAGGGCTCCACCTCCCAAGAAACAAGTTGATGCTCTGCCCCTCAGGACCAGTATATACTCACTAGTCACACATGCCACTGCTCTCAGGGAGTTCTGCTCCCCTCACTTTCCATCTGAAATCTGAGGGATAGTTCTTCAGGGAAAGCAAGATGGATGCAGGATAACAGAAAAGATACTGCAATGGAACTGATATCACTGATTACTATTCTTCCTCCTTCCAGCCTGATCACCTGCAATCTCAGATGCATCCTAAGCAAACATATTGGTGATGCTAAAGTACTCTGTGTCTGGAGCACCTAACAGCAAGGAGGCAAGCACAGATCAAGGGGTTTACAGGAATTGCTGAAGTCTGAAAATACCCAACTACCGGAGTTCTTAAATGATCAATTATTTTCTCAGTTGAGAAAGGTGGAAAGCAAGCTACAGCCTTTTAAAACAACTTTGAACACAAAAACTCTTGTAAACCTTATTTTTCAGCCATAACATAATGGCAGAAGTAGCTTCCCCTACATTTCACTGCTGTTTTTTACCACATTCGTAGCTCCAAAACATTCTGAACTTAAAAACAATGGAAAGACCTATTCTTTATCCCAAACCACTAGTGTTTTTTCCACTGCCAGCTGTTAGGTTCAAAATATAGCAAGAGATGGGGGCTGGCCAATTAGTAGTTTAGAAGTTACCACATTAAAAGGCATTATTGGCTCAGGTCATTGCCAATCTTTACTGCTGAAGTAATTACTGAAGTATTCTATTGCTCTGTCTCTAAAGATTAATCGCCTGGAAAGACTCTTCACTTAAATCATGTAAACTTTAAATAGATCTCCGGCACTACTACTTGCCCTCAAATGGCCTTGTTTTCTAAATTAGATTCTTCAGTTAGAGAATAGGCTGCTCAAGAACAGAAACAAGAAAATGTTAAAAGCTTTTCTTGGGGAAGAGGATTATATAAGTGAGACTGACAACTGTGAATACTGAGCAGCCTAAGCAATGAGCTACTACAAAGCAAAACTTGCATCCCAGCTGAATTGAATACTCACAGTAGAAAGAGTCCTCAATAAAACCAATTTGTTAGAACAACCAGTCTTTTATTGGTCTGTATAAAGTTGTGCTTACTAAAAAATAAGATCTAGAAAGAAAGGAGCTGCTCTCCTATTAGTTCAACTAGTGATAAAAGTTACAGTATGCCTCTGTGAAGTAGATAACTGCATCATGGATTCACTAGAGACACATCATACTCGTAAAAAGAATTTGTACAGAAAGTTTCTTGAGATCAGATATTTATTCTTTAATAAAGATGTTCATCATAGAAGGAAACTACATGCTGTAGCACTGACCAAAAATTAAGCTTAGTTGATGCCTGGATTAGACGGCATTTTTCTCCTTTGCCCAATCCTACAGTGTTGTTGATAAAACACTGTGGGAACAGGCTAAGGTCTCCACAAGGATGAGTTTCCCTGGACACTTTTGGTTATGGAATTATTAAAAAGCTAATGAGAAGAGGGAGAAATGAACAGACGAGTTCTAAGCATGCTCACAAGTACCTATGAGCTAGCAGATGGGATGGAAAAAGGGATCTTATTGTCTAACCAAACCAATGTGCAAATCTACTGCAATGCAGCCTTCACAAACCTGATCAAAGAATAATTTCAGTGTCTCTGTTCAAAGGATCTCCCCTTTCTCTTCTGCTTAGATACAAACAGATCCCTGAAGGTTCACATAACTAACCCAGATGGGACACTTCTCATTAAGAGATTTCTAAGGGGCTTTAGAGCAACAAAAAGTTGCTCAAAAGAAAAAGAGTAGCAGATGGAAAAGAGCACCACATTTAACTGAGATTAGAATTCACCACAAACTAAGCTTGTGTTGCTTTCTTTTAATTTTGTAAAAAGGTACCTCAAGTGTTATTTACTGAAACACATCTCATAAAGGCAGATTGTATCTTTTTTCTAAGGCAATCCTGGATTGCCAATATCATTACTATATGGAGTTGATATTGACTTATATTACTGATATTTTTATGCTATTGTCTTCTCAAGAGCATCAAAATCCTTCTGTAAAGAGCAGTATAACCCTTCCTAAACTGAATTATTAAACTTGAATCAGAAAACTGAGCCCAACGTGAACAAATCTCATTTTCCATAAGCATGGCCTACACTGAAGGACTAAATCTTGGTCTTCTGGACCACATTAAGTGTAGCATGCAAACTTGAAGCACTACAGAAATTCAGATGACCTGCAAGTAAATAAATGGAGGTAACACTTTTGACATGTTAGGTACACATCTGGAAGACATAAGCTCTGACCACTTCCAGGGTGAGGGCTACAGAGGTCACATTAAAAAAGGTAAATATTCACCAAAGGCATAAGATCCCTCAAGTGGTTTTAGCAGATAATGTAGGGATAAAGCTACAAGACTGCACCTTGTAGCAGTACCTCATCCTGCAAGGAAAATATCTTCTAAAGATATGCTTTTGAAAACCAAGAAAGATTAACAGATGCAGGTTTATCCTCCTGGGATGTTCCCATCTTAAAACATGCTCTTTAAGCGATTTCAACTTCCTGATTAAGAACTTGGTATGCGGAAGGAAGATTTCTACTACTCATAGCCCTGATTATTGTGGACTCTAGTTTACTTTAATGCTGGAAAAAGAGCAAGTATGGAAGATACCTAGAAACTGAATGGGTATCTTCTAGGAAGATACCTAGAAAATGAAGTGTTACTGATGAACTTCTGCCTAGACAGGAACAGTTAAACACTGCAGTCATATGAAAGATGAAGAACTTAAATCCAGAGTTCTCTTCCTGACACAGGATGAAAACAAATTAAAATAATTTACTCTTCTGCAAAATGCATCTCGCATTATAAGAAGACTCAGGACCTCATCACCAATATGGGGTGAATATTTACTTGCCAAGAATATTTACTTGCCAAAACCTCATTAATAACTAGGTCTGGCCATAAGAGTTTATTTCAATTCCATTCATAACTCAAGGATTAAGATACCTGGTAACTTCTCAGTTAACAATAGCTACCATTTCATAGCTTTCCATTTTCAAGACAGTATGCTCTCCTAAGAGCTGAAGTCACCTAAGATAATTCACAACTCCAGTGTGTTTAAGTTTGGCTCAATGCTAAAGGAGTCTAACTCTCCTAAAGTCAGTATTCAGAAATAAAAACTTAAAACAATAGAATGCAAGTTTCCAGATAGTGTGATGAATTTGGGTTTTCAGCCCCATCTCCAAGAATGAACTACAAAAGTCTTGGCAAAAAGATCCTTATTGTTTCCACCCTCAAAATTTCTTCCACTAATTAATTTTTTTTTCTCTTTCCCACAACATTCAGGAGCTGGAATCTGTAAGAGAACAATGACCATTTCAGTAAAAACTCTCTTCCATCTTTGAAAGCAAAAAAATTAAAATTATTGTTTATAGTTCACACTTAATACTGTACATTTTCAAGTGTTCCTCTCCTTACTCACAGTGTTTTAACAGATGACTGCTGCCAGTCTTACTCCTTCTGCCTCTTTTCCCATTCCAGCCTTCTCCATTACACCTGTATTAGCGTCTGACATTATTATGTGCTAATTCACAGAGGTGAACCACAGAAACAGTAATCACCACCTTATTAGTTTCACATTCTGAATCAGCTCACCACAGGATTAGGTGAACACCAGTGCAGAAAAGCAGGAGCAGCTAATGAAAGGAATTTGGCTAGCAAATACATCCTATTACTAAATTGGCTTAGTAACATGCAAAACCACACTCCTTTGAACATAAAGCAACACCAGAGGACTTCAGACATTTCATAGTTTGTGGCCATGCACAGGAGAAGAACTTCAATGCATGCTCTCACTTGAATGGCTTTAGCCTCAGCCTGTTTAACTGTGCTTGATAAACCACCATGCTTCCAAAGGTGACTGTATGGTCACCCCCTGCCCTCATCCCACTTCTTCCACATTGTGTGCCACTTCCTTTCTTGGTAGGTGGAGCCATAACTTCAACTATGGTGTAAATAAAGTAGAATGGAGATGAACAGAATTTATACTTCCATAGAAGGTCACAAGATATTTACATCAATACAGTTGCTCCACTTCCACTGGCCAGCCTATAAACAATGCAAGTCTTGAGTTAAGGTGAAATTGGTTGATTTTTCTGCCTTTCATTGCAAAAAGAAAGTATCTTGGGTCATTGTGATTACAGAATGGGAGAAATGAAAGAATATAGGATACACAAGAAAACTGAAAAATATGCATCCTCCAAAAGCATTAGTGTTTGTTTTACAAAAAGACAAGTGAAAACATTACCTAATTAGTGTGTACCAGATTAAATAAAAGCCCAGTACCCCTTCAACCACACCTCATTATACTCTGAGAGGCCTGACTGCAAGCTTATTCCATGTTTTATCAATACTCACTGTATTTCAGACAAGCAATCTTAAATAAAAAAGGTGCCAAAAGTATGTAATTTAAAACTTCCTCTGTTGCCCCAATACTTCTGTTTCACAGGCTTTCAACTGGTCTGTATTGCTAAAAATATAAAAATATTTCCACTTTGATTTTCAAGTTATGCACTAAATTACAGGACTCATTATGAAAGCTGAACATGCACCATACTAGACTGTAAGTACTGAATTTAGGTTTTCTTCCATCCTAAAACAGCTTAGGTACCTCTGTGGTTTTTTGGTTTTTTTCATGGGAGGGAATGTTTAGATATGCAAGATTACAGCTTAGACCTTGGCATCAGAAACTAGTCTGAAGTAGACTCTTAAAAAACCACGTGCTTCTCTCCTTACTTCACTGACCTCACAGCAGTAAAATCCCACTTTACTTGCTGAATTACAGATTCCCTCTGTATCCTCTGCTGCTTAGAATAGCTTATTAAATAAAACTGCTTTTGAATTTTATATTCAAAATCGTGTCTCCTGCAGCTTTGCAGAAATTTCACTTCAGAAATCTTACTTCAAGTGGATATGGAGAAGAGACTGCTCAAGGAACTGACACAGAAGAACTGAAGAAGAACATAAGACAGTATAAAACTCCACACTGTCAGAGATACAGGTTAAAAACCTCAAAAGCAAATATGGGGCCATACAGTGAAAGAGGAAAATAGGCAAAAGCAGCACTGGAAAAATTTGTTCCCCTCTAATCCACAGGAAGCATTCGTAATCTGCAAAGCAAGAATAAGAAAAAATAATGGTGCTTCAAAGGATTTGGGGGCTTAAACTCTTAAATGCCCCAAATCAAATGTCAATTAAATGCTTTTCCTCAGTTAACACCAGGTTGTCTGTGTCTCTGCACTCAGTGTTGCCCAATGCTTCATTTGGAGACAAGCTGTCTGCAAGTCAGCACTTACATCTCTCTGAAGGCTAAACATTAAGAGAGGCTTTTTAAAGAACATGTCTCTATTTGTTCAGAAAGGGGAGAAGCTTAAAACAAAACCTGCATTATTCTACACAAAGATGATCAACTATTCATACATATTTGAACAGTTACTTTGGTTAGGACACGAGAATATACAGGCACGTAGAAAGAAGAGAAAAATTTGTGTAGCTCCTACTCTCAAGGCTGAGAATTTTATTAGGCAGCCTCCTTTTGCCCCCACTCCTTATACACACATTTTCAACTGCAACTCTATAAATTAATTAGTCATTACAATGGATTTAACAAAACTTCAAGAAGAGCTTTTACATATTCTGAAGTGTCTGTCCCTCTATGGAAGATAAGCATGCCTCATGCCTGCAAATTTAATCACTCTAAAAAGCACAAAGTTTATCCAGACAACATATGTCATATACTCTATCACCTCTCTGTGAATATGCAAGCACAAGAGCTCCTACTAATAAACTGAAATTTATTCTGGCTAATAGGAAGGAAGGTGAGATGGTTGATAACTTCATTAGGCATGTTGAGTTCAAGTACTAAACCACCACTACTGTAAAGCAAGTAACAGTTCCAAAAATCAGTGTGTATGCATTCAGCAGAACTGAAAGAACAATGAGTCTTATTCTTATCAGTCATATTTATATATTAGTCTTAAAATGTAAGCATCCAATCAAGGTACTGAACACAAAATACTTCAATACAGTGAAAAGACAGATTCACAGAACACTGAAGGTTCTGCTCAGTAGCATATTCTCTAGCTGATGGGGCTGAACCATGGGCAGATTAGGCACTGACATTCTGATGAAAGGGTTACAGTTAATTACAGTTAATACAGTTTCAAGAACCATCTGAAAGAAGCAATTGTAAATGTTAAAAAGTTAGAAAGAGGCAAGGATTGTGTCATCTCCAAAGCTAGACTATAGGGGTACCTTGTTCACTGAAACTTTAACTACATTGGCATGACTGCCAGAACTCAGAGGTATTCACAAAATTATCTCATCACAGAAGCCCACACATTATCACCAGAAACACTGAGATAAGGTGTATGAAATTTGGTAGAAACAAATTTCTAACAGACAACTTGGAGTTTCTGTGATGGACTGGATATGACATTATATATCCGTAAGGTAACAGAAAAGGGCTTTAAAAATTTCCTATGAGCCATTTTATCTCCTACATCATTATGCAGACATCACTGTCACATAAAATCTTAAGCTTTATTTGGCATAACTTCATCAGAACTGCAGAACATACTTAGCACCAGAAATCAAACCAGTCCAAAATGAGACTGCAAAAACATACCTAGGATTATTGCTTACTTGGCAGAGACTGTTGATCAGGCAGTAGATATTCTCTAGCACTACTCTAGGACCTCCTGAGCTAATGAAAAGCGTTTTTCCACAATGCTTAAGCAACAAGAAATCCTGGTCACCACTTATAGAGTGTAGGTCCAGAATGAAAAAAAATACACCCAGAAAAAAAAAACCCCAACCAATCAACACAGCATTTTCAAGAGGAATTTGGTCACTGCTTGATTTCAAGACTGACATTTGTAACTACCCAAAACAAGTAGAGAGCTGGGGGTGAACACAGCTCGTTCCATCTGGTTTCAGATTCTCATAGCAATCACTTAACTCAGTACAAAGGTGAGATTTATTAATGCCAGAGGCCTGTTTTCTGTTGTCAAACAGTTTGACCCTGGCTTCCATACAGTAAGAATTCACACACTTTGCACGGTCTTTGATGGCAAAGATGTTTATAAAACATCTTCCATTATTCACGTCAACATTTGTTGGATCGTGTAGGAATACATTGTCTTGTACAACTTACCTGTTTGCAGGAGTGAGGAATATACCTGGTTTTTTTTCAGGGCAGCATAGAGTATTTGAAATCAGCAGAAAGCTTAATTGAGAGAAGACTTACTATATAGATCAGTTTGGTAATTAACATAATTGAGAAAAATATATGAATGGTCTAATATGTTCTGATTACCAGATTCCTTGTATCCATAAGGTTTTTTAATATGTGTTCTTTAGTTTGCTCCTGATCACTAATATTTACATTCTTCATAGAGCTGAGGTGAGGTAACAAGGCAGGAATTTTAGTACTGAATATTTTGCACAGAACTATATTAGAAGTACTGCTGAGTGAGTCAGAGCTCTGTACTGACATGTACAGTAGGACAATCCCATAAAGTGAACAGCTCTCCCACTAAGAGTTACAGCGATACCCGAAAACAGGCGTCTCTTGCACAACGTCTTTGATCCAGAATTTACTGGCCCTTTGAAAAGCTGTCCTTTGTGGTTAAGATTTTGCAGCTGGCTACAACACCTACTAAAGACAGCATGGCTAGAATTTCATTGGCCAGAGAGTGCTAGACTAAGGTATTTTGTAAATAGCTTTGCTACTTTGGGAAATCCATAAAAGGATACCTTTTGCTCAAATTATGATCCAGTGTCATTAGACCTGGTTCTTAATTTTGGGCCACACAGTGGCCCAGAAGCGTGCTCTCCTGCAAGTTAGTCCTAGATGTGCAAAGATGAAAGCAAACATCCTCCTGAGTTTCAGATGGTATGCTGAGAAAAAGCACTTAAATCTAAAATATATAGGGAAAAAGAAGACAGTCCTTTAAGAAAACAGTTCTCTTTCTCCTAAGTGGTACTTAAGTTCTCACCTTTAAAAGGTTGCCACCAGTATGGAGAACTCAGGGTAAGCTCTTACTACTGTAAGCTCTTATTTTCTTCCATTTTTTCTGAGCATATACAGACATTGAGAGGCTGACTTCTAAATGTTAGCTCTGGTTTATGACAATCCAGTCTTGAGAAAAACATGCTCTTTGTTATTGTTCTGTTTTCCTGCTGCTGGAATCAATCTGTAACTATTGCTTTAGCCGACAGACCCGTAAGTCCAAGACACCAGAACAATTATCCATTCAGCTGCTGAGTCATATTTACAGCTTATTAATGCAAAACCTGTAATGCTGTCAGAACTCCAAGGAAGCAAATCTGTAAAAACCATACAGCATGCTGCATTGCAACCATCTATTGAACTATAGTGTTTAATAAAAATTCTAGGATCCCTGTGAGCAACACTGCACTGCTCTGATAATGCCTGCACACTCAATATATACTGCCAATATTGTTTCCAGGACATGTTGACAAATATATGCAAGGCCTCCAGACTTATTACCAGTGAACAGTGATATGATGACTTCAAAATACAACTACTTCAGTGGATGGCTGGAGAGGAGCAATGTGAGAAAGCTATGTCACAAGTTTTCAAGCCTATTTCCTCTTCCTCAACACATGTAAGCTGACTTCTATTATACTGGTAGGTAGAACTCAGAAAGGACCACTTGATCACTATTATCAGTGAAACTTTAGCAGTAAATAGAAAAGCAAATACACACTATCTAGTGTCTACAATTTAACAGCAAAAGATATTCTGCAGTCATGAAAAATACACCTCCTGAAACAATGTCTTATTGTAGAGTTTGTGCTTAAGGTCAATAGTGACATAGGGAATATCATCTTGCTATTAAAATAAAACCTTAATTATTGGGAATAAGTCAGGAAACTGTAACTCTAGGGTCTCCTTGTCTCACACATTTTCTTTATAATCTATTCCTTGCTTTCAGTCTTTCAGTACCAGAAAATTTCAGATTATTTAACTTTAAATAAATACAGAATCCTTCCCAAGGAACAATCCTTCCACAAGATCAGAGGTAACACTCCCTGTAACTCTAAAGTAATGAGATGCGCCATATTTATAATTACCTTCTTCTGAAGCCGACAGGAAAGCTCATCACATCATGCCTATTAATAATGCACCAGAAGTTCTGGCACAAATACTAAGTTATCACATATGCCAGATATTCCTCTGCAGCAACCTGGGCACAGCACTGTACCAGATCATGGCACAGACTACCTGACTATGGCAGAATAGGCTTCTCTTCCTGAATCAGGTGCAGCTCAGGACTTTCTCCTCCTCAGACACCCAAGGTAAGAGTTCAGATGAATTCAGTCATTTGTCAGAAACCTGCCATTCCACTCCAAATTAAGATAACATGCGATCAGTCTTCTAAGGACATAATGTCAATATATGACCTGGCCTTCCTCACAAGGACATGAATTTTTATTTTGTTAGAAAATTTCCTTTTACTTTGTGAATGCCCAAGTTAATTTCAGTTCTATCTTGCTGAGAGCTTCCTTTTCACTTTTCATTAGTTCCTCTGGCATCAGGCAATGAAGTTTTACCTTCAACATCAGGCTAAACAGGACTAAGGGAATTTTATAACAAGTCACCAGCGAATATTGTGCACTCCCAATGTAATAAGCAAATATTTTTCATAAAATTTCTTACAGCAAAATCATTCCCACTGATATACTTAAACCAGGAGCATGGCTAATAGTATCACTGGCAAGTATCATGCTGTTTTTTGCTCATTAGCCAGATGGTACAACTAAAACATTTGTCCTGTTTACTGAAGGTGGCATAAAAAGGCAATTCTACACCAAAAGAACAGTAGCACAAAGCAATAACAGAAAGGAACCAGAACATATATAGGCAGTGCTTGTCCCTCAAAAGTTACTAAATTTTTATTTAATACAATTCCCAATTTTTAATTCCATATTTAACTAGCTTCTAAAAGCAGTCCAGAAACAGGTATTTGGACCTCTCTTGGCATCATCTAGTTATTCACTGTCATAATTGACTGCAAATTGCATCGTTCCACCAATGCCTGTACCTATGACAAAATGCTTCAGAAAATTTACAATGAGCCGCTTGTAAATGCCTTGCTGTGCTGTGCTTTGTAACCTGCACTGCCCAATTCTGCACTGATTTAACCTTATACCAAAAGAAAACCACCTGGCAGAACCTTAAAGAGTCTGGGAACATACCTCAAGAGACTGCATCCTCCTCTTCCAGGAAGTTATAATAAAACCCAGCAATTACTTTAAAATAAGGAAGCTGACAAGATTTTATGGAAGTGCCCCATTAGCATTAAAACATGAAATGTCTATTTGGCTGAAAATAAGTATTATTAATCTTCACAGCACAATATAATGTTCATGTTCAATTTCAGGTACGGGGAACAAGGATTAGAATTTGACAATGGAAGATTTTGCTTAACGGAAGGATCTATGAAGACATTTCTCCTCTTCTACTTAATTAGCTACCATAAAATTGTGTTATATTTCATTACACCTAACTACTACCACAAAGGGTACCAAAGATTTAGGATGGAAATAAGACCCATTTAATTAATAAACAAAAAAATTTGATCTCAGTAATTTTTCTCAGCAGAGGACATCACTGGTTTGCTGTACCAGTTCAGAGATAGTATAACATTAACTGCTATTTTATCAATTGAGGCCTTGAAGATCATCTCTGCTACTTACTAGTTTAACCCATTAAAAGAAAAAGCTTACAATGTCACTGCTGGAGAGTGATGACACAGAAGAGGCAGATGAACCAGAGGATAACTGTTGTGTGCTGGCCAATGACAATGCCAAGTGCTGATTGTAAGATGGTTCAGAGTCTCTGTTCTGCTGCTGTTCTCCATTGCAGAGAGCTATCGGGTCTCTTATTTTCAACCTATTATCTGTTAACAGAAAACATAAGTATCATTTAAGAGCACAGAATACAAACACACGGGCCTTGAAGTCTAAGAAGAGCTGCAGTTTAACAAGCTAATTGAAAAACAGGCTCAGAGAAAACTAATCTTGGGTTAGAAAGTTACAGGTTCCTTTTATTTTTTCCTGTATATCTGAATGATTAATTTCAAGGCATGAGTATTTTGAATTACATCAAATTCAAGAAAAAATTTTAAGTTGGTTTCCTGCTATACCTACCAAGTTCAGGTGATAAATTAATTTTGCTCCCCCACTTCTTTTTAATCCAGGCCCTGTAGTCAATCACTTCTTGGGTCACTTTGATGATTCTACCTAATGTGCTAAAAAAATTTTTCAATTAAGTATTAAACAGAGACTGTTGGTTACATATTTGCAAGCATTTTAACAAGCTACCAAATTACACTAAAAGTCAGTTTAAGATATTCCTAATCAAAGAATCTTTTTGAACCTTCTTTTTTTTAGCACACCATTTAATCCAATGAAGCACCACTTATATTATTTTTCTTCTACCATACTAACATGCAAGCAGTGACACATAGGTAAGATTTTACTCTGTATTTCTAAATGAAGTGCATATTAACTATAAAAAATGCACATGCTGGTAACAGTATATTTGATAAAAACAATTTATGGTTCTTGCATTTTTCCACAGAGGAAGTTTTTCCACAGAATCTGGATTATAAACAGATATGGGATGTACAGAAGACAAAAAAACATCCCTGCACCACAACTGGCTGTATGGGGACAGAGACCTTCACTAATCCTTGCTCCTGGATTTACAAAATAACTTAGAAGGTGATAAGGCCCCCACAATTATAAAGGAAGTACCATGGATCGTGAGGTAGTGGAACAAGAAACAGACTGGCTCCAAAACAAGGTAGAATTTCAACAAACTCATAACAATAAGAGGCTCAGAGAAAAAGCTTACCTGGTCCTGCTGAACAGTGACCAGTTATCAACAAAGCAGTGTTTTTCCAACACACTTTCCCAACATTCAGCTATTTGAATCATACTTCTTGAGTCTTCTTGTTTGAGACATAAATTTTCAAGCTTTCTTTTCATCAGAGACTAGTCACTGAAACACTAACTATAAACTCCACACTCAAGATATATGAAGAAATTACTATTGTACAAAAATGGGCTGTGCAAAGTTACCACTGTGGAGCAGGTAAAGTTTTTCAAATCTTCAACGGTTACATTAAAGTTTATTTTGTACTTCACATCATAAAGATACTTTGTACCGGTACTGGAATTTTGTTTTGGTTTAGGTGTACAATGGGAATGCAGGACATAAAAAACCCTAATATATTTAGATTACCTTTACTAGGTTTCATAGTAACACTTTAGGTAGCAATAATTCTACTATCCTCGTGATTACTATCTCATGCAAGACCAAATATCACATGTTCCATGTTAGTCTTCCAATTTTAAAGACATGCTACTGTTAGTACAGAAAATTCAGTCCAGCAAACATTGAACCAAATGGTATCATCTAAATTACAAGTCCAATAGCTGCAGATGGGCCACCAGGACAGAATGCATGTCATCCACTATTCTATTTATGTAACATGGATAAAATGATGCATGCTGGAAAATAAAATCTTGAATTTTACATGCTGAATTAAAGGTGGTTGTCACCACTCAGAAATTAAAGATTTGGGTTATAACAGATCATAGTTTGGGAGCCACAGTTCAATAGCTAAGCAGAGCACACTAAGAAAAGAACAAATACATCGAAGGATCACATTTTGTTAATGTATACTCCCGTGATGTAACAACATTTTAAATACTCAATGCAGTTCTGGTTTCTCAGTCTCAAAGAGTAAGTTGAACAAGAGTAGACAGAATGAAGACGGGGATGACCAGAACTGCAGAGACTCAGCTGTGGCCCTAAAGCCACAGTTCCCAAGAGAGCAATGCCAGTGTGGGACTCAAACATGCACCAGCTGGGTCTCATCAGCACCAGGACAGGGAAGGAAATCTTGCAGTTAAAAAGTTACATCTGAGAAGGTCTTCAGAAAGAGTTGAGCTCCTAGGATTACACATAAATTTCACAACTACCACCAGCTATGGCCTTGGAACCAGAAAGTGAACACGGGCTGAGTAAAAAGCTTATTACGTATAAGGAGTTTGTCAAACCTGATGCTTCTTGGAGTACTGTCCTGGAAGTAAAGCAAGAGTCATGATGTCACATGGCAGAAGCAAAATGAACAACAGAAGTTGGTATTTTTATCAGACTGGGTGACTGATAGAAGAACAGGCAAAATGGGAGAAGTGACTGCTACACCAACAATTGTGGCAGTGTTGCATGCACAGAATGGGGGAATACGTTCTCCCACCAGGTCCTTTCAAAGAGCACAGAGATCAAAGCTCTAAACTCTCCTTTATGGTATAAAAGTAGAAAAAAGGAAATTCACTAAGTTATAAGGTCAGGAGTCCAAAGGCAGATCCATGCTACACTGCTTGTGCAGCAAAATTAAAAACGTTCATTATGAGACATCAGAAGCTGAAAGGTGATCAAGGTTACACTGACGTATGCTTAGTAAAGTAGCAAAGAAAGAGGAAGCAAGTGTGATCAAACCAGATATTGATCTCAAAAGAACACCATTTCCTATGTATGGGACTCAAGCAGATCCATGGGTTCCAAGAACAATTTTTTCAAATAAGCATCTGAAAACTGTGTTTATTTTTTTTCAACACTGAAAATGCTTAGGAACAAAAAAACCTATTCATCTACCCTGCCTTTATTGTGGAAAATGTCAAGCTTTTGGGGTTTTTATTTCAACTGAGGCCAGAATACAGATGTCTGAGACAAACAGTTCTTCAAATATGCTTGTTTGGAAGACATGAAAAAATACTGTTAACTGGTTAGTAAAATCAGACAGGTCTCCTGAGAAAGATGCCCCTTTAAGTTTTTTCCCTTAATATTATCATATAGTAAGACCAGGAATAAGCTATTTACAGATCTAGTTTATTTTATATGTTTCTATTTATGCATAGTATTTTTTATATTTATAATATATTTTATATAAGGAAGAGAACACAACAACTTTCCAAGCACAGAGATGAAAGATCACTGTCTACCTGGCTATGGTTGTTTTGAAGACTATCACCTGGAAATGACAACTCCAGACATGCTCTAGGAAACTGCCTAGGCTTTCTCAAACTCTGACCTGTTGGTATGACAGGTCTTTCCCTTATCCAGCTGCACCACCAATGGATAAGGTCTTTCCCTTATTCATTCTGCACAATACAGAAGATTTCCAAAGTCTAATTTATACTGAAGGGCATGTGACAGCAAAACCAAGTCTTCCATTCCTCATTGCATACGACCTCTTCAGCTTCCCAAATGTGGCTACAGGGCTGTTAGAGAGGCAGTCTGAGCACACATTCATAGCCAAACTATGTGATAGACCAACATGTGAGCCAACATCCCAATCTGCAAAACACAAATATTAACCTAAGGATGGATTTTTGTCACATCCAGCACAACTTGGGGCTGTGAAATGATACAGTACCTCTCTCTCCCTCTTGCCCCAAATGTGAACTCCTGCTGCTTCTCTTTCTTCTGATCAACCCGTCATCAACCACAAGCTGGATCAACTTCACAACATGACAGAAGCATTGAGATACTTGTTTTCAGTCAGACCAAAAAGTCCATCTGACTGACCTTCTGACTGCAGGATTGCTAGATCTCATAAAAGGCAAGATTCAGACTGAGAAGGAACAGCACAGCTGACAGAAGACAGTACACAGTTACTTAGCCTGAGCAAGGTATAATATGAAATTACACCTTAATATAAAGGCCATGGACAGGGTGGTAACAGATAATCCACTATTTAAATGAACACAAATCAATAAGCAGAGCTTATTGAGAGCTTGTTGTCAAATATCTGCTAAGGTTTCCTGTGGTTCATCAAGAAACAGAACTGGAAAAATGGTCACTGACTCAAAACTGAGTCCAAAGAAGGGCAATGAAGCTGGTGAAGGGTCTAGAGCATGAGTCCGGAGAGAATCTGGGTTGTTTAGCCTGGGAAAACAAGAAGCTCAAGGTGGACCTTATCATTCCCTACAACTACCTGAAAGGAGGTTGTACCAGGTGGACATTGGTCTCTTCTCACAGGTAAGTGAAAGCATAAGAGGCAATAACCTCAGGCTGCACCACAGAAGGTTCAGATTAGGTATTAGAAAAATTAACAACAACAAACAGGTTGTCAAGCACTGGAACAGGGTGTCCAGGGAAGCGATGGAGTTACTGTCCCTGGGTGTACTTAAAAGCCATATAACTGTGGCACTGAGGGACATGGTTTAGTGGTGAACACAGTAGTGCCTGGGTTAACAGCTGAACCCAATGATCTTAGGGGTCTTTTCCAACCTAAGTGATTCTGTGAAAATATCATTCCTCACAGACTAAAGAAGTGAGCTCACTTGAGATGGCACACTCTGTCCCAGAGACAGGCTAGGGGCAAAGATCAAATGAAAGCTGTTCAAAGCACATACCGACACCAATCCTTAAGCAGGAGATATCCTGCCCATAACTGTATTTCACAGCTAGACTCATGTCTCTGTGGCCCTAAATATTAAGAAATCAATCACAATTTTCAGTCACCTTGGCTGAAGACAACACCAAACTTTACCTTGCATACAAGCTGTACAAGTTCAAAATGGATCAGTCTCTTTTATTTTCCTAAGAGGAAACTCCTTTTTCCAAGATGACAGGAAGCTGCTTGCTCTAATAAAATCAACCAAACTGTCAATCAAGCTCTCCTAAGATGTTCTCAGAAGGGGATAGGTGAGATTAACTGGGGACAAAATAGTGTTAAGGTAATTTCTGTAGCTGTAAGAATTATCTTCTGGATTCAGCTGATTACTGTTTCCACTGAGAAGAAAGCTTTTCCATGACAGGAGATAGCTTTTAATTCCACTACATCTCAGATGCTTTATTTGGAAGCCTGAATGACAATGATGGTAAGTTTGATGTGAATCTATCCCTTATTCTGTGGGACTTGCTACCACAGAACAAGATAAAGGCCTATGCTGCTGAAGGACTACTATCTGACTTTTTTTTTTTCCCATTGGGATTATCAGAAGCAGCAACTCCTTAGAAAGCCTTAAATTAATGTAGACATATTTTTGTGTTGGACTGACCCTGAAAAAGAGCTACAACAATCACCAAGGAAGATGTGAAATCTATTAAGTGTCATCTACAAAATAGAACTCTGTACACAGACACCTTCCCTGGGAAGAGGAAATATGAATTCAAACCCATCAGACAGTTCAAGAACCATCCCACTTAGGAAAAAGCTAGCCCCAGTTAGGACAAAACTGAATAAACTCAGCCTGGGGAGTTCAGCCTCCTGCAACTTCCTATCCTTTCAAGTAACCCTCATTTAGTCTCAATCCCTCTAGTTCTAGTAGAACATCATGTTCTACTAGAAGCCAGTCCCTGGTCTTAAATGGAGCCCATTGTTTATAGTTAGATTTATGCTATATAACCGACCTACTAACAAGTCTAGAAAAGGGAAAAAATGGATCAAGACAAAGGGCTCCCAGATGGCCAGGCTTTAGGTCAGGCCACCAGAAAGGTCTTTATACAGAGCATGGACAACTCTGCCTTACAGCAGGAAGAGGGATCCACAAACATTCCTGGATTACCCAAGCACATCAGGTTTAACTGAGACCAAACATGGACTGTTGACTTCTGCCACAAACTTGTTACCAAACAGCTCATCACCCACTTACAAGTCCTTTGGCACTGACAAGACTGGTGCTAGGGGAACTATTTGTATACAGAACTTTGTTAAATGCTGTTTCCCTTTCAAGCCAGTGCCATGATGGGTTCTGAGATTCAGATGTCACAGGCACAGACAGCCCAGAACTCAATACCTGAACACTGCTGTTGGGACTGCTCCACAGGTTTGCAGTTGTGAACAAAACTCAAACATTTCCCAGATGCAGTAAGAAGTGCAAGTCCAGGCAAAGTGCACATACTGATGACACCTGAGGCACCCATTAGATGCTGTACAAATATACTTTTTGATGTCTAGTAAATACAGACATCTCATAAGAGAAGGAGTAGATCCTTCAGAGAAAAACAGAGACGTTAACGGAGGCTAGGACTCAAGACAAGCAAAACTTCAGGAATTCCTAGGTTACTCTACCTGTACTAAGGTAAGAATAAAGTTTTATTCAGTACCAAGAATTGTCAGCCAATACACATTTAAGAGTGACCTTTAATATCTTAAGACAGCAGTCTCAAATGTCAGTGTGCAACACTCCGTACCACCTCTTCTGTACCTCCACCACAGTGCAGTCTCAACCTTTGTGAATTTAATACCACTGAAAACCTAAAGGATTTACAGGTACTCCTAAAGTACTGTCAGTTTTAAACTCACAAGTGAAAGACTGCACCCACTTTGATGTAAACTTACTAGAGGAAACTATTTCACCTTCCAATGACATTAATGCTAAAAGTTTACATCATGACTACAGTTTGCAGCTGTACTGAGATGGTTTATGTGACATCTTACAGCCATCCTTCCCTGTGATTAGCTGAGGAGCTCAAAGCCATTGGGATTTGAGGGAAGTCTTGGGGAAGAGACATCCTCTGATCTAGCCCAAATTCATACTAAGGGTTAGAACAAAAGGTGCTAGAGCAGATACATGAATGGAAATACCATATGGCTGCCATGCCTTCATTATCTTTCTCCTCTCTCTTTCAAAAAACAGAAATTGCAAAGGTGAGAGCTCAAAGTACAGGTTGTGTTTCTATGAAAGACACTAAGAACTGCATTAGAAATGGCATGTCTAGAAGTATGCTACTTTTAATGGCAGTTCTGGCATTACAATCAAGCGGGACTGATTCTATTAGGTTTTTTTAATATAGTACTTTAAGTCTTTCTTTAATTCTTAAATACATATCAAATCTTTTAGAACAGCATATGGGGGCATTTATTAAAGAACCAGGGAAATTCTTAGCTTTGCTGTCTAGTTTTCTAATTGTCTAAACAAGTAATTTGATCACACACATTTCTTTCTGCCACAATACAGACATGCATCATGCTAAACATTAAACCAGCAAACCCTTCTTTGAAATACTTCAAGCAGAATGTTGGACTCATCCTGGGTTTTATCATACTCTCTTTGTTTCAATGTTGCACATTGAGGCATTGCAATCTCATATCCCTGGGCAGGTTAAATTTCTGTGCACATTTCAATACAACCACAGTTAAACAATAAATAACAACATTCCTTTTATGGATCTAGAACCAAACATTCTTAACTAATTACACAGACAAATGGATATTGAAAAAGTGAACTAATTACCTCTCAGAATCTCTATTTGGATATGATCTTGCAAGTGGTGATACTGCATGGCTAAGAACAATGTAGGCATAATCAAAAACTTGTTTCACTTGCATGGCACCGTAAGAACTTCTGCCAACGTCGTTTCCTGAAATAATGTAACAGTCATCAGATCATCTTTTTTTAATATCAGTTACCAAAACACTACTCGTACTTAAAGCTCAGAAGCCTCAACAATACAGCTTAACTCTGTTTAAACCAGTTATCCCACCCTAGCCACATCAGGAACAATAAGTGTGCCTTTTTCAACAAAAGAAGTTGACCTTAGGAATGACACTTTACATTATGCACTCGATTTACCACTCCTAAAATACTCATATATAGTGCTTAAACAGAGCATAGAGATCAGCTTAAAGCTCTTAGAGCTGTCTTCTAGAAGGAACCTACCAAGCTCAAAGCACCATGTCTCACTTACCAGTAGAGTTCCTGCAAGCCAAACTCAGTTTAAAATTTCACTTGTGTAACCTTCATTATGTCAGACAGACTCACATCAAACCCTATTTAACCTTATCAAAACTACAGATTAATAAACCAGTACATAGAGATATTTATCTCCACAGGATAAACCAGTATTTCAAAAATCTATCACAGATTCCAGAAGCTTTTATAGTACTGTTTTTTGATCAAGTTTGTAGCACTCTCAACTGCCCTACTTTAGGAATGAGTGATATTTTAACTGGAACTCTTTCCAAATCTATTGCCATGTGAAGAACTACAGAAGTTAAGAACATTGTACACCTTCTGTATCAGTGAAAATGTACAAGAACAGATCACCCATCTGATACCTACAACAGTCTTGCTGTTACTAGCAGAAGGCATTTGGGGGCTTTCTGTGGATGTATTTGGCACCAGACATCAAAATTCTCTGTCAGCATTCAATTTAAGAAACATAAATAAAACTGCTTTCAAATTGCATAAAGTATGGACTAGGTCTTGAGTGGGTAGAAAACTGCTTACAGTGAAAGCTTCCCTCCTTCAGAATGATGTGTGAAATGCTGTGAGAACACTAGAAAGGGATGAACCACCAAATATGAAAATCAGATCAGAGCCCATGAATAAAAGAAATCAATGAAAAATCTGCTTTGAAAAATTGATGGGTATACAACAGAATCCATCCTTTGGAGGACTGAATCCAACAAGGCTGAATTTGACTTTAGAGGAATGCTTCACTCCCCTGAGTGTTATGTCCAGCAAGCCACTATAGACAAACCTGCTGAGATCTGTCATTCAGGGGAAAAAACCAGATTCCTTTAAAAATTCTCCAACCATAATGCCACTCTAACAGAAAAGCAAAATCAACAAAAACTAACTGAAAACATAAAAGTATTTTGGGAAAACAGAATTTTTCCAGTAATTCACATAAATAAAAATAAAACTGATAAAGAAATACTTCCTGTTTACTGACATAACTGAATATCTTGCTCTGAATGCACCACTGTGGTATACAGCAGCTGCTAAGCTCAAAGTTACAGAAGCCTCTCCAAATGGCTTCTTTGCTACTGGACTCTATTCTGAAGTAAAAGCAGAGATCTGCGTGGGCTTAGGACAGTGAATCTAGGAGGAAACACATGGTAATGTTCTTCACAGAGGACTTCAAAAAGGACTTAGTCCAAAGGTGGCTGAAAAGTGACCAAAATATTTTAGTGGCCATGAAATCAGAACATGTTAATTATACTAGAAAAGTAATGATTAATTCAGCATGGGCTTTTCAGAGGTAGGACACTTGTGTCCAGCTACATAACGATATTCCAAACCTACATACGTAAGAGAATTAAATTGAGAAGCAATACAGAAATGGAATACATACATGTGGCTAAACACATATAATCACACCTACCACTAAATTCCAAGTCCATCTATGGTTGGACTTGATGTTAGGGCTCTTTTCCAACCTAAATGATTCTATAAATTCACATAACCCTAATTAAGAACACACACTAAAAGAATCTTTATTAGTTTAGTTTGACCCAATGCTAGGCAGGTACATTTGGCATGTATCCTGCATAAAGTTATACCAAAATGAAGACAGGGCTGCCACAAAATATTGGCTATTCCTTTCATCAGTTGTCACTACCTCCTCTGTTGTGCCAGCCAAAGAAATCATAAGCCTTCCCTAAACCAATTACAGTAAACTTGGGCAGTTTAGTTTAAATCAATGATGTTGTGTTTGAGTCTTGATTGAAGCAGATTTGAGAACAGAGGCAGAATAGCTCATGCCATACCATGTTTGGGTTCCTGGACTGCCTCATTCTGCACCTGTAACTCATTCATTAAAATGTCTGAATTAACAGGTCTTAATCAATTATATAGTCTGCAGAGCTTTTTACTTGGGCTGCAGCTGGAGCTACTGTGAACTGCACCTGTCAAGTCTGTATAAAGATGACCCTAGCCAATCCAGAAAACAACATATTGAAGAAGTCAGAAGACCACACATTTGCATTTGCTGCCCTGAATAGATTTTCTTCTGAGAGGTCACTCTCATTAGAGAGCCATGCCTTACATAACTGAGCATCCTTCTTTGGTCACAATCTAGACTATCAGTTAAAGCACGCAACCCAAATGCTGTCACTCTTTAAAAAAATCATACATACTTCAATCCTCAGATGTACATTAGCAGATAACAATGGTGTGTGATTTCATGTATAATTCAATCCTTATTCTTTCTTACAAAGCCTTCATCCCTAAAGGAGCATGTCCAAAATTTCCATCACTTGCTATCAGTATTACCACTCCATCAGGTAGCCTTCCTTTACCTGAAGCGGTTTTAAGAACACGGCCTGAAAAGGTAAAGGTAAGACCATGAGCTAGAACTGAAGCAGACCCATTTATGTTAAGCTATTAGCTACTAAACAGCTTTTTGCAACATTCAGCATTAAAGAGGTTCTTTCAAACGCTAACTTCAATGAACCTGTGTATTTTTATAAACACTTATATTTTAAACACACACACAAACATATATTTGCAGGTTCTAATGGCAAATAGCTGATACTGAAAGCTGCAATGAATCATTCTGGGCAGCCACTAAGGCTAGAAGAGATAATCTCATAGATGTTGCCAATCTCAAATCTATTTACTTCCCATACTTGTGACCTATTAAGATGCAGAAGCAAGCAACATGAAGCATAATAAACCCTGCAAGTTAAAGATTCTCTCTTCCAAGAAAACACATTGAATTTAAAGTTTAGAGCTTTCACTTTTTTACTGCCCACAGGAATTCAGAATGAAGAACAAACTTCCTCATGAATGGAGCTGCACAGGTGGAACTCCAAGTTTTAAACTTGGTGTTAGAGAGCAGCAATTCAGCTACTCTAGCCACTGCCAGTCTAAAACTAGACCAAAATTATTCTTGTTCTGAGCATCAGAAATGACTGGAGGACCTTGATAATCACCTGATTCACAAAGGTATAAAATAACAAGCCCCCCAACAGTTTGCTGGTTAAATGCCAAGCTTGTTTTACAACCACACATTAAAAGATTTGTCAACTGCAAACAGTTACGTCTTCGAAGACAGGGTACTGCTAGACCATCTCCAGACAAACCTCTTCCAAGATGACATACTCTACCCTGCTCCAACATATTCCTGTGAACAAACTTCTGAGTGCCTGGCTTTGCAGTTCTCCTTAATCAATGCTTTTATTTTTTACATATTTTACAAAAAGGACAAGTGCTTTGAGAACTGAAACGGTGCAGCTACAAGATGTTTATGGAAACTCTCTCCTTTAGACAATGCTATGGGAATGATTTTCATCTCATTACCGTGTCCTAGGACACTAACTCAAGATGAAAGATCTTAGACTACGTACAAAGACCAAGTATAAATGATTACTTCAAAATGCATGACCGCTATGTTAGTCTGATAACTCAAATCCAGACCTCAACAAGCTTCCCACTTGAAGTGCCGACTTCTGACATCTTTGTTGGAATCCTGGTTCTTAAATCACACAAATTATCACCTTCTGGCACACAGTGATAAGTCTCTGAGAATCTCTGAGGAAACCCTGCAGTACCTAACAGAATCTAAGAAAACCCACTACCACCAAAACAACAACTCAATATGGAACCTGGATGCCTGCTCCTCCCAAATCCAGGAACTTAGAGAAGGTAACGAGCAGGTTAGAATGGTGTATCACATCCTTCTGATGACACCTTTCATCCCTTAGCCAGACATCACCCACCATTTCACACAATAAAAAACAGTTCCTCCAACTTAAAGAAACTAATCCCACTAAACACATTCCTGTTCCCTACAAGACCACTTTAAAGCTATTCTTTTGAGTTATACCCTTCAATATCCCATTGCTGAACTACTGCATACACTCACAGGAGCGACTTTTACACTACTTTGATAATCTTTGAGAAATTGAAAGGGAGAGGTTTTTTTATCCCTGTACTTTTTGTCTCATTTTGGAATTAAGAAACCATCTTTTCAAGTATTCTTCCAAGGCTTAACAGGAACCTTATAGACAGCTGTGATCAGGCTAAAAAAAAAAAGATTGAAAAACCAAGTAAAAAACTTGTGCATACAGTGCAAACACAGGTTTGCAGGGGTAAAACTCAGCAGCAGCTTATGGTTAAGTCGAGACATCCATGTCCACTCTTTATGAAAATAACTTATTCCCACCTCCTTCACAGTACTGCCACCAACCCTCAAAGTCAGACACTGAGTGGATCTGAACACAAACTGATCAGAGATTACTTGTAAACTGGGCAAGGACCTGAACCCTTGGGAAAGATTCTTGTACTGGGACAGAAGGAATAATAGAACTAAACTAATTAACAGAATTCTAGATTTTACTAACATACACTTAACAGGCAACTTTAGATACTGTAGGAATATGTGATTAAGTCTGGATCTAAGGAGGCTGCACTCATCAGATCTGATTCAAAGAGCCATCCTATATGTTCTACATAATTTTCCTCCTAGCTTCATTTGGCAAGTTCTGAAGGTCTGTGGTAGCAGCTAAAAAATATCCCTATGAGACATAGTGGTCAGATAACTTCAAAATATTGTCAGCTTTCATTTCCATTGCCAAAACACTATCCCCTGTAAGAATTGTATTATCTCACACCATACAAACTCTTTATTTAATTTAATTCTTACAAACTCTTTGACAGCATACAGCTCTTCTTTCTTCTAAACTACAGTTCTTTGTTTCTGCAAGATTAATGCTAGGAGGAACAGGTCAGAGCCCCTATTAGACTTTTTTTTTTTTCTTCTTCTCCAGAGTACTATTAGCAGTGTTTAAAACACTGCACAGCACATGCAATTTGCTCTCCTTCTGTCCCCAGCAGATAGAGAGGAACAGAACTGGAAGGCAGTAAGGATTTTTGACTCTAAACAATTGTGGCTCATGCTGCTATTCAAATGGGTCTACAGGCAAGTAAGTACACAGCTCCTAAAGGAAATCTAAATGACAATGACAGTTCTGCACAATCACACCCTAACCTATGCCTGCACAAGTACAAGAGTCATGATGGACACAGAGGTACAAACATATCAGAGACATGGTTAGACAAATGAGTATGACAGCCTGAAACCTGTTCTAGGGAAGTATGAACATTCAGCACATTGAGTATTTAGAAAGTTGACAGACTTCAGCTCCTGATCCATGGTATTTGCTTTAAAAGTGCTGTAAATAAGCAGTCTACACACAAAATGTGACAGTATGGACTTTGTCTGCCAATTACATTTTAGAAATACTTGTGCTGAAGTCCAAATTAACTGAAAATTGACTTTGTTAAAAAGCTGGTTTGGAATTTCAGCTACTTATGATGCTCTAAATAGAATACAAACTGAGTACTATAAAGCTGGAAATTTTCCTGAGGCACTTAGCCAAAATTAAGCTCAATTATTGAGGGTTACTGATTAAAACCAAATCTAAAAAAAATAAAATAATTTTATGTTAAGTACTTTCAAAAGAACATGCAACTCTAAAACTCTAACTGGCATTCCCTAAAGATCCCTGTGCAGTGCAGAAGCCAGTTATGCAAAGCACTCTCCACACCACCCCAATGCAGCTGGTTGTTACAGATAGCCACCCCTGTTCCTGTGCAGTCCCTGTGGTACCGCCCTGCAGGACAGGTTCTGCACCTGGGGCATTTCTTTCCCATATGGTGTGATTTATCTGAAGTATGGCACAACAGACTGTGGTAGTAAAAGCTACACCTTCCAATCTCATTCTCACAGCAAATAATGGAGAACTGTTCTGCTAACAAACCCCTTTCCAGGATTTCCTGGAATTCCTTCTTTCCCTACCTCTCAGCGCTGTCGGAGAATCTTATTATGTACTCAACACAGTTCTGGATCTCCAAAGCATTATGCAACTGCACTGTTGCATGTAATCCAATTTACTCAGGCTAAGAATCTTGTGAGACCTCAGGCCCATATCCCTCAGCCCTCCTACCTGACTGTACCTCTACAGCAGCAACAGCCTCTTCCCAGGGCAGCTTCTGAACTCGTGAACTGACGGACTAACGCAAGCTGAGAGCACAAGCTGAGCGAGAGCTCTGGAATACTGCAAGAAGTGTACAGTCTTACCAGGCAGAAGAGGATCTTCAATACATAGCATGGATGGTCTGTATCCATTAGTCATGACTTTCATGATTTCTTCTTTGGCAATATAGGCACCTCCATTTTTTATTCTAATACCAGTTTTCAAGTAGTTAAAATTCCTTCCATAGAGTTCAAAAAATTCTATTAGAAGCATTCCGAGGTTTTCATCAGCTCTTCTGGCATCAATTCTTGGATGTAGCTGTAACACAAACCAGTTTTTGCATATAAAAAATTAGCAGTTTTGAGACCATAACACAGGGCAACAAAAAGGTCTCATTTAAACAGCTGAGTATTTCTTCACATAAGTCTCAACTGAATAATTCACTCTTCATGTACTTAAACCACTCTCACACAACCTAGAGAGGGCAGCACTTCAGCAGCATCTGAAAGCCAGAGAATTCTTTCATCTTTCCTCATGTAGCTTTTTGACAATTAGGGAATTCTTTTCCCCAAGTCAAAAACAAGGAATAAGTACTGCATACTTAATTATAGACTAGTTAGTAACAAAGTAGTACCCGATTTTCCGCAGCAAATCCATCCCTCAATGATTTCAGAAAGTGGGGGGTAATCTAGTTGCCCCAGCTGAAATACAGTTTGTGTCTCTATCTCTACTTATTATTATTTTGGTACACAAAAATCTATAGTATTATTTCAGTCAACACCATCAGCAGCAGAATATGTAAGTTTTCCATTGCCACAGCTGCTGAGAGATGCAAACTCCCTACTTCATCATACCTGTAGGAGGCTCACTGTCACAAAAATGTATTAAGAGAAGTTGTAACTTGTTTCTAACATTTTAACTTGTGACTATTTCATCAGTCAAGTACAGCATCTGCCAGTCTTAAGCATGTCAAAACCTAACCAACACATAGGAAAAAAAAAAAGAACTTGACTGTTGGATTTCATCATTTTAATAAACACTGAAATCAACTACTCTGCACATTCAATACCAGCAGCCTGGAAAGCAAAAGACAAAATGCATCCTCCAGATTTATGAAGCACCATTAAGATGATTCAGGTAGAGGCCCTGGTGTAGAGAGAGCAATGCACAGCCTCTATGCCTTTCACAAGGCTCCTGCTGCTGTTCCAGTTCACACAGGATAGATCCTGGATGTTTGAGAGGTAGTCCACAGGATCTTTCAAGAGTCAAACACTCAGAGCCATAACAGTAACGCTGTGCTTTGCAAGGGGCATCTGAAGAAACAGTAAAACAAAAGGGCATAGGTACAGAACCCAAAATATTTTGAGGAACATGGAAACAAATAAGGAACAGACTTACCTGCAGGAAACTAATTGCCATTAAAATTAGGCTGTAAGAGCTAATTCCACCAGTAAAAACTTCATTCAAATCCCTCTGAAGGAGGAACTGTTTTAATACTAAAATCAAGTAAGGTAGCAAAGAATATTTCTGCAAAGCAAAACAAGTTTTATCAATGACAATGTCAACATTCCAAAACAAATAAAGAAGTACACAATCTCAGCACACAAAGATTCATCTAATACAAAAATATTTCCAGTGGTGTGCTATACAGTGTTTCCACAGGAAGAACTGAAACTTGCTTTTTTTTATTCTAGAAACAGATGAATAGACTTCAACTCTTATTTGATCAAAGACCTTACGTATTAAATTTATTTTCCACCTAAACAGTAAGACTTTAATATCCTTCTTTGAATGCCAATGTCACTTACTACAGTCAAAGATTTCACTCTAAATAGTACTTTTACTACAGAGCATAAAAGGAAACCTTTAAGTGTATAGCTACACAAGAATTGTTTTTTGACAGTTTAGCAGGACAGTATTCATAATGCAGCATCCCTTAAATTCAAGGTAAGCAAAACTTGAAAAAAGACTTGCTTCAGAAGTAAAGTTTAGTGCCTATCTGTACATCTAGACATGACCATAGAAATTCTTTCCCAGTGTACAGCTTTATTCACTCAAACACCTAGAACTCAAAGGGAACACTGAATGGGCACCAATAAATAATAAATTAAAATATCCGTGTTTAATTAGTATTAATGAAAATAGTCTCCAGCAATAAATTGTCAAGCCATACCAAAAAAGGTTAGCTAAGCACCTAGCACATCCTTGGTAAGTAGCATAACATTCAATACATGGCTGATACCTTCATGTATTCCTTGATAAATCGAGCTGCCTTCACACCAGTTTCTACATTAAAACTGATGTCAACTTTCACTTCTGTCTCCTGGTCAGTGAGTTTTATTATTGGTACCTGAAAGGATTAAGATAAGAATGTGAACCCAAGAAATACAACACTGGTGCTGTTCCCTAACTTACTCAAGACACATGGATATTAGCAGTCCAAATGATTGCAACTATCAAGTCTGTCTGTTAGAAGGTAACAATCCTAACCTGAGTGACCACTGAATGCTTTCTAGGGAGGTAATTAATGTACAACCAGATTAATTTACCATCACTCTGGTACTCTACCATAGCCATTAGCTATCTGCATTCACAGCTGCAATAGCAGCGTTTCATATGGCAATTTACTTAATTTAATGACTCATTCCAATTAATAGGAGATCTTGTCATCTCATAACCTGTGGGAACTGCATTCCTCTGACCCAGTATTGCACCATTCACTTACTGAACTGACAGGAAATCAGCCTAGCAGAAAGTAATGCCTGTTGGTTTATCAAGATGAACTGGTTCAATGCAGACTCAAACGAAAGCCAGAAGAAAAAAAGCTGCCATAATATGGCAGGAATAAATCAATGTAAAATGACTGAATATGTAGTTTAGCTTCACACCACCACCTGGAAGGCAGTGCCCTACAACATCAACTTACAATCATTACCTAAGCTTCAGCTGATAACATTTATTTTAAATTGAATTCCTCATATTTTTAATCTGAAATGGAAAACAAAAAAGAGCAGAAGTGGAGCACCATTTTATGCCAACATCAGAAGAAAAAAATAAGAAGGAATAGTAGAATTGTAAGCCTAGCCTAGTGCCATTTTCCATCATTAACGGGTAATACAGATTGTGATAATCCCATAAATTATCAGGTAAACCAAAGACTACCAAATCTACTGTTGTGTACTGCTACTCTACTGAAAGCCACAAGAATATTATGAACCTAAAAGAAGAAGACTGTTTTAGAGACTACAAAACAGAAACTTGCTAACAGAAGTTTGGAATACTCACCTTAGTCCCCTGGAGAAAACATCACTTGCTCAGTAACTTAAAATTCTCATGCATTAAGTTTTTAACATATTCAACATGATTCAGGCTTACAAGAAAGATGCAAGAGATAACACACATCAGTCTCACAAGTGAAATAAAGCTCTCAAATAGTATATTTTGGACAGGAAAACCCAATGTTAGGTTTGGAACACTTCACTATGCCATCAGAAACAAGACAACCTGAAAACCATGTTGAAAGCTGGACAGTTCTAGTTACTAGCTTAACAAATTTCCACTCAAAAGTCAAAAAAAGTGGAAAAACATTATGCAAATAGTTAACTTATTTTACTGTATATTTTGTAAATACTAACTTTCAGATCTTTATTGACAACAAAGCACGGCCTTCAGCAAACACAGTACACAGAATTACCAACGTCCATGTAAAAGACTCCATGCTATTGCTAAGCACATACAGATTCTACTGAAATCTTGCAGAGAGTTTAAGATAACATAATTTGCTTCAGGAATTAAGAATACTATTTATCACCAATATCTGAAGGGGTCTCAAAGTTTTTCAGTTCAGTATTCCAAAGCTATTACTCACCGTAGCTTTGTCAAGTACTTTAATGGAATATGGCTCAGCCACATTGTGTTTTCTCAGTGCTTGCTCCAACAGCTGTAAAGGGGGTCGTTCCCATTTCCCAAAAACAACTAGGTCAATATCACTAGACAAAAAGAACACAGCATGAAATCCAGTAAATCTAAAGCACAATACACTACCAAAAAATATGGTAAGATTGGCATTCTATATATTACAAGCCATACATGGTGATCATTTTGCAATTTGCAATGTATGTTCCCAATAAACTTCTTCTAGGAGTGTTCAGCAAGAGAGTTCTCGATGTTTTAGGACCCAAAGCAGTATTCTAGTTTCTTGCTTCCATCACTCTGATGCGTTTTTCTCCGAGTTCCCTTCCCGTTTATCTTTCAAGCTCCCTCCCCTCTGACTTAAACAGTCCAATTCCATCCATCATCTATCTGCTCATGTTGACAGGCATTTTAATAATCCAAAGAATTTTATCAGCAATTGGTATTCACAGAAATGAAATTTCCAGTGCTTTCCTTCTGAAAATTTAATTTATATAAAGACAACTTCATCTTCAAGGCAGAGCTACACAGGCTTCCACATCCATTTGAACCACTAAGTGATACAAAATACCAAATTAAGTAAGGCATTTTGCTCTCTAAAAAGATGGGAATACAGCACTGTGATGGTTCTTTTGACTTTACACAGTAACTCTGTGATAAGTGACACATTCTTAGTAATTTATCTTATTTAACAAAACAATCTTTACAAGGGTAATGTCAAACATTCAGTTTCACTGTCTGCTTTAAAAAAAAAGCCAAAGACTAACCCCAGACACAAGGAAGAAAAGGTAATTCACCAAAGGGTCAACAAGCAGAGCAGTAAGATAATACATCAAATGCTTATAGCAAATCTTGAAGTTCAAAAGCTCCTCCCCTTGTCACATAAAATATAAAAGTCTTACTGAAAGTTTGACACATTTGCACATTCCATTCTAAACTCCTCTTTGAAATTCACCATTTCTCTAAAAGAAGACATGAGTAAACTATTACTTACCTAGTTGGAAGATAAAGCCCTGTACTAAAGCTGCCAAATATCTGGACCTGAAAAGAACACAGCATGAAAACAGCTTGCAATTATGAAGGCTCACTTCCTTTTACTATCACAAAACTTCATACTTTTTTCCAGTTGTTAAGGATATAGCTAGTAAAAAAGTTACTTTACTACATATTCTCTGTACAAACACACTTTTTCTTACAGATGCAACTTTAGAGGAAATTTGGCTTCTTTGCCATGAAATAACTACCAATCCAGCTAGCAGAGAATAAATTTAAGAAAGTTCTTTCCATTACTTATTTCCAGTTTGACAGACATACAAGCTTGTATCAGTTTCCCTCCCTCCTGCTCCTTCCTTTCCTTACAGCAAAGCTTTACTGAAACTGAAAGAGTTTAAGGGAAATTTCTTCCAAATTTTTAGGTTTAAAAACCAGAAGTATATCTAAATGTATTATTCAGATAAATATGAATACTGCAGATTTTACTGTCAAGAACAACTATAAAGTAGCAGCAAGTGTCTGTGTGTGGAAAAGCAGGCACAATGGAGATACACCCACAGATCACACCAAATACTTTCAATGAGCTTCCAATCTAAAGAATTGAGATGTTCTTCCCCCTCTGATACAGCAGAGCCCAATTCATAAGCTCACTTAGCTTTTTGCCAGGCAACACAGGCCCTTTTCAGTGTTTGTATCGATTTCCACAAGGTGGAAAAATCGCACTATGAAGAAAAAACATGGGTGAGGATGAAGCAGATAAGCTTTACAGTATTTTTAGCTCAGTGCTGTAGGCTGAGCCCTCACTGTCTGCCATGGAAGGCTATGAAATCACCATGGTCTGAAACATTTTTCTGGTTGTTAATGACAATGCTACAATCTGGCAATCACAAAGGTGATGCTAGAAATACAATTTAGAATACCTTCTTTTTGAATAAGCAGACTTATTCACTGGGTAACAAAGTGTTTGAAATTACACCAGCTTAGATTGCAACGTATCTCAGGGACTGCAATTTTCCCACTACAGCGGGGCTAAAGCCAATTCCTTGAATGCCAAATTCATGAAGAGTACAAAAAAAAAAAAATCTGCACTTAATTGCGCTTTCATAAAATACTGTGATTTAAAAATATCCACACATTCAGGACTCCTACATAGGTAGTCAGTCTCACTTTAATATTCAAAATTAAATTATACAATCAATTTAATAAGCTTTTACTTTAAGAAATGTACTACTAAAAGCTTCACATTCACAGCTCTCAAAATGAAAAAACATTCAGTAGAATTCATTAACCCAAAATCTAGGTTTGAAATTTCCCCGCTTTTTAAAATAAATTTCCAAATACTGCAAGAGCTGTGATATTAAGTCAATTGCCCTAAACTTGAAGAGCTACCTGTTCATTCCTAAAAGAAAGAAAGATAATAGCAAGGCTAAGTGAACCAAGCTCTACAATTTACCAGAGAAGCAAATCAAGGCTGAAGCTACACTCACATCAGCGGTAGGCCAAAGATCTTTGATGACTGTTTCTATCCTTTTTACCACTTCTCTTCTCATAGCTGCTTCTTCAGGACGAGGGGACATGAAGTCATAGAAGTCAATGATTTCTTCATGTAGTCTAATGGAGAAAGTAGGATCAGTTAAAGTGACAATTGAACTATTTAACTATTACAATAAATTTTACAAGAAACAGGCCATAGGCTTTATTTAATATCATCCTTTAACCAAAGAGCTCAGAACACTAACTGTAGTAGACATTTACTAAATTTCTTACTGGCTCAGCAGTGAAGGCCAAATTCAATTCCTTAAGAAAAGATTCTTAATGATTCTTTTCTTTAAAAAATAAAGCTGAGTCTTAAAAACTACATAATGATGCAAATGGGAAGCAGCACAAGACCAACCAAAGTCTTCAAGCGGGTTTATTTTTCCAGCAGTTCTTACTTCTGTGTATGTAGCAGTTTACACAGACTGCAAACAGGCCTCTGGCATTAGTGAGATTTTGCAGAGGACAATAAAAAGGACATTTGAGTATTTCTTGATGTAAAAACATACACTTTGACACTCAGGCCCTTCGTTAGCCATTCATTCATATAGAAAGCGACCTTCCAACTGAACTCAAAGTGAGAAATGTTAAATATATTCTCAAGTGTAAAGTATTTTTATACCAATGTTACATGAGGAGTCCTGACACTGGAACCTTATACACCTATTAAGCCCTTTTGTTTCACATCTACCAGCACTAAAGAACTCTTGCTGCCAAATTTGAGTATTCAGGTGAATGTCACGTTTGCCTTCAATAGAAAAGCATCAAGCCACACCAAACAAAAATGCAAATAACTACCACTGTGACATTTCTCCAAAACATCTTTTTGATGTTGACATAGTTCTAAGATTTCTAACTCACAAAATGTACTTAGTCAACATCATAGTGAAATGCAAATGCTGTCCTAAACCCAAAAATCAATCTATAGTTTATATACTTAGCCTTCCAAAAGGAAAATTTAATACCTCTTTAGTAAAACTCAACTCTTCATCAGAGAGTTTTGCAATTCATTTTACTCAGTAACTCCCCTGCTAGCAAGCAACTTCCAAGAGACCACATGCCTAATTTTTAAGTGTCAGTATTTCTTCGCATACACAAAGAGATTTTCACAACAAAGCTCAAAGATACTTCCAAAAAGCATAAATATTTTTAATTACTGTTTGCCCTTTCTCTTTTCTTTAAACTGAGCCTGGATCCACACCTGAACATTTAACTACAAAGCAGATTGAACTAACATTTCAATGCTGATGAATCCACTTGATTCCAAAATTTTAGAGCAAGACTGAAAATACAAACTAATATGCTCTTATTTTGTTTTGTTTATAGAAAGTATGCTTTCTTCCTACCTTTCCAAGACAAAAAGACCAATGAATAAAATACTTGAATACACCTAACAGCAATGGGGACAGCCTAAAAACTTCCTACTCTTCTGTAATAATCTTCCTATAATAATCTGCAGTAGGCAGATACAGGGTGAAAGCAAGAAAAGGCAAGAAAAGCAAAGGGGCAGCCATCCTTCCAAGCCTCCAGTAATTTCATCTGGCACACATTCAGGGTGAATCCCAACCTGATACTTATTAGCTCAAAGAACTTCATTCCATAGATTTTTTTCCAGGTATTTTAGTCCATTTCTGCTTTGTAATTTGTGGCATTCAACAAGAATTTAAGTATGCATCAGAATAAAGAGTAATTTATTTTAAACTGCTGCCTGGTAATGATTTTATCTGATGTTTTTTCCTGGGGCAAAAAAAAGTTCTTACTGGCAGTTAATCTCAAAACACAAGACTTCTCAGGCTCTCAATCCATTTATCTCTATCCACCAGTAGTTTTCCAAGCAACTAATCCTCATGGGTTTTCGTCTCCTTTGACAAGAGGAAGTCCAAAGTTTGATCACTGCTAACCTTCTTTGGCTTGTTCAATCTGCACCACGTTTTCTGACAGGCAGGCAGAAACACACACAGAGTCAACACGTAATTCTGCCATTCAGTCCAGGACACACACCTGTTTTCATTTTATTGTCCCTACACTTGGGAATATTGCTGCTTGAGGGTACCTGAGCATACAGCTGCTCTTTAAAAGAAACCATAACGAAGGAGCTTCAAGGTGTTTTCTGAAGAAAGCTATCAACGTAGAGCCCACTCACTGTGTGCATTCAGCCTGCATTATTTTTCTTCAGTCATGATTCTATATTTACTAGAACTTAATTTTACCAGCAATTTTACAATCTAATGAACAATGAACTCCCACTGTGTCTGTCTGCAGTCAGCTCTAGCTTTCTATTATCCTTTCTATCCTTTTCTCACACATTTCTTCCCTCCAGGTATTCATGAACATATCGAGCAATAGTCTTGAGTACTTCTATTTGTAGCTTTCCCTTATTATAAAGTAAGTAATTTATTCTTTCCTTTGGTTATTTCTAAGCACTAACCCAGCAAACCTGTAAATATTTGGTTTTTATAAACTCTTCAAAAAGAATCTCAGACATGCCTCTGAAAAAAAATCAGCGGCTGTGTTACCAAACTGAACACAGGAATATAATTCTTCAAGAAAATTATACCTGTGAGACACAACTACCTTAATCAAAACATGCACTAGACCTTTTCTTTATGTTTGGTCATGCAAGAAGTTCTGGGTTTTATGGCATCAGCCCCATCCAACCACTCCAGGAGATCTAGACATTTCTCGGGAAAAAATGCATTTACAGTAGCCATTCTGTATTAGGGAAGAGAATAAAAGGGGATCCATCCCCATCACAACCTCTACCACACACAGCACAGCCTTTCAAAAGCAGCCCCAATGCACCAGTGAGCTCAGGAAAATAGCCAACACACAAGTACTCTCACTCTGATGCCCCACTGAGTCTCTCTTCCAATGATTAACACAGTCACAATTGTTAACCACGTTATGGAAGACTCAGAAGAGTATCATTCATCACTAGTCTACATTTCCTTCCCTCATCTGCTCTTTAATATGAAGTCAGGTTCATATTTTCTACTTCACACTGGCAAGGCAGTACTTGGTTTAATGCTTCAATCTGCACAGGACAACAGCAGAGGTCTAGATAACAAAGCTCATTTAGAGTTCAAGCCATACTCATGGCTAATTCCCCTGAAATTCTTTGGCATATACCACAAGACATGGGTGTATAACCAGTATTATTCTGCTGACTGGATTTAAACTCTTTCTGAAATTTAAAATTGCAGTTGCCTGGAGTCAAAGCTTTCCTAAGTCTCTTAAGTCCTTCTCTGACAGAAAGCAATTAGTTCACTTAGTTCTTACTACATGACCTGTGTTCCCCCCCTTCTCTAGAACTCTGAGACCTACTGACTCTGGCAAGTTTCTTGCTTTCCATGTGCAAGATTTTCAGGCCTTAATGCATTTGGCAAAACAGTTCTCAACCCTCTGTCTTAAAAGACTTCTATTTTGCTTGCTCTTTCCAGTTTTCCTTAATTCAACAGCTTCTACTTCTTAGAGATCATCTTGTTCTATGACCTTCTGGATAAGAATCAATGCTATACTCAGAGTCAGTATATGGCAGCACAACCACTGCCATTTTACCTTCTGGTTTACACCTGAGGAAGCTTCTCAAAACAGAGATGCTTTTTTAAAATTTAATGTTACAGTAGTTTGCATTTCTGTAAACATCTTTCCTCAGATAAAGTTATTGGAACACTGTCACAAAAAGCCCCAACTTTCATGTATATAAAACAAAATCCTGCAAGCTGTTCAGGACTAATCCAAGTATAACTTCTTACTAGATGAAAGAATAATGCAGTGTCTGAAAAAAACAGATAACCCCAGAATAGTCAGCCAATACAGGGATAGTTTTTACTTAAGTATTTAACTTAAGTATTTAATATATAAAACAAAAGTCTTACTTTTGTCCACATACCCTTTATGACTTTCATAAGCACTTTTTAAGTCAGGACTGTGACAGTATTTTGACCATTAGGATCACAATTTCCATCTGCAGCACATGATGCACACGCAGATACAAGTAACATCCTAACTGTTTGTTTTTTTAATAGAACTTCCCTCAACATATACACAAGTAAGTCTTCTCAATTTTCTTCTAGCTTCTTAAAGAATTTGGATTCCCAACAGCATCACAGCACCTAGCAAATCTCCTGTAGCATTTTAAGATGCCTATTATATTACTTCACTAGCAAATGTAGGCCTTTTAATCAACTTTTTCACAAGACAGTTTTACTGTGTTTATAGAAACTTGTTGGTAAGCTATAACTGTACTCTTACCTAATATAAGACGGCAAAGATTAGAACACAGGAATGAAGAAGAGAGGCTACTTGTACTTGCTACATTATTCAGGTTGCTAATTTTAACAGCCTGGAGGAACCTACCATTTACTGATGTTATTACGGCTAAGCACAGCAAGCATCTGCTGCTTACAGGCTGAACTACTGCCACAAAATTAACATCTTCTGTTTATCAAAAAATTATCCCTTCTACTGTTTAAGGACAGGCAGCCATTCTTCTAGCCTCTAGGTTAAAATAACAGTCAGGTGACATTCTCAGACTTTTGCAATGTTTTTCCTCAAAGGCAGGTTTTCTAAGAAAGTAGATCATCCATTTTACTCATTTACTGCAAACATTATTATACGTAAGATTGACTGATAACTTCAAGGGCTAACTTCAATGCAGTGAAACGAAATTCTCAAACATCATTAACAAACTAGAAGGTAGATTAAAACCTACAGACTTTGTTTCCTCAAGTAAGCATCTGGTTCTTTTTCAACATGACTACACTACTAAGCACATTAATTTATTCTAAAGGAACAGTACAAACATGACTGCATCTTTTATGTGGAACAACTAATACTTTTTAAAAACATTCTTTACTTATTAAAATGAGTATTTTTCTAGCTGAAGGCTAACACATCATCCAAGTGTACTTATAAAAGGAAAGAACAGATGCCACAGTTAAAGCATGGGGGTCTAACACTAGGGATGTGTAGAACATGGAGGTAAAGAAATGGGGAGGTATACACAGCATCTCAAAAGAATCTCTGTTGAAATAGAAGTTACAAGTCATAGAACACATTCTTTCAATGAAGCAGGAATTCCAAAACGTGTAACTTCACTGTCTCAAGACTAAATGATGGAATGCACGTCAGCCACTGAATGTATTTTGGAAATCTGTTGAACTGTATCTTCACTTATGACTAGGGCAAAGCACAATTGCATTATCACAGAAATGCAGGTGAAATCTCACACTGCAACAATCAAATGCATTCAATAGCTGACATCAGTCAATCAGTCTTACAGTCTAACACTAAAGAACACAGTTCAGTGAAATAAAGGAGGAGATACATATCGATATATTTATACACAGAGAGAGAGACAGAGCGTGTGAAAGCAAGAATGCATTCTGAGACAGACTGCTCCCCGTATGATCGAAGATTAAGACATCTGCAAAAGGAGCTAAACTACAGCAAGGACCAAGAAGAGATAGACTACAATTCTTCACATTCCCACTCACAACACCCATCAGATGCCTTTAACTTTGTATACTAGTCCTCCACAACACCAGTAAGGCTCAGGTAGTACTACTCTATGCCCTATGCAATGCTCTAAGCTTACAGATGAGAGAAACTAAGAAAACACAGTCCTACTTTCACAGACCGTACTGCTGCACCAAATCAGACTCATACTACTACATTATTCAGACAGCAATTAACTTTGTAATTGTGTGGAAGGCAGCAAACTACAATGACTGGCAGAATTAAAAAAAAAAAAATCTCAACTATATAGTACTTATGAATCAGAGCTGTGAAATGTTTTACAGACAGGCACCCTAAATACCAAACTCAAACAAGAATTGAGCTTATTCTGCAAGTCAGCTACAAGGAGAGACTGGAAGAAAAAAGTAATTTGTTCTCATCCACAGAACAAAGAGTAGTTTATAAAATACACTGTACATTTTCCACAAGAGATCCTATTGTTCTTATTTCCTTTCTAAGCTTTCTCTTTGCCCCAGAGATGCAAGTCAGAACTCATCCTAACTTCAGACCAAGTTTCTTACCAATTCAATTTTACCTCTTAAGAACACCTTGACAAGAAACTAAGTTTGTTGGATTGATTTACACTGCAAATTTCCAGACCTAAGTAACAGAATTTGTCTGCATTTTGAAGAAAATCAGAAACTAAAATACTTTTGCGAACTATATCAATCCAATAAAACTCAACCAATTACCTTATTAATGGCTGGATGGGCTCTGAAAAAGCTGCATCATAAAAAAAATTAAAAATAAGCAGATGTACACCTCCAATTCAATACATGGCAATGAAGATCTGTTACATAAGCTTCTGAAGTGCATTACTCCTGACTTGGAGTGATGGACCTCCCTACACCACCAAGAAAACATCACAATCATTTTGTTGCACCAGTGAAGGAGAATGCCATATGTTAAACCTTGGGACTGAATCAGCAAGCTTGCTATGCCAATAAATAGAACCACTAAACCCTGAAATTCCTGTCTTAATACCATTCTTTTCCAAATGCTCAAAGATAGCAAGTGATTAACATCCCAGGCAAGTCAGATTGCAACAGCAGAAACGTATTAGTGATGAGAGACTAATTATGCCCATGTAGATCAGCTACTCATTACGTCAGGTTAGCCACTGAAACATTAAAGAGAAGCAACTCTTGACATAATTCTGAGCAGGAGACTCTAACTCAAAATGCACCCATCAAAGCACTACTGGCAACAAACCCTTCACATTCAAAGTCAGCATCTCTGCAAGGCAAAAAAAAAAAGCTAGAAAAGTCTTTTCTGGATTTAAGTACTGCTGCAGTTTGCCATATAATAGAGGAAGCACCTTTAAAATTATAACCAAAAGAACAATGTGTTTCAGTCTTCTAAAGATATCACACTGATTGTTTAGTGTGCATCACTAATCAGATTTTAGGGGAAAAAAAGAGCTTTTACTGCTTTGTCATAGGATTCCATCAGAAGACATCTTCAGAAATCCTGAAGTCATATACAAAGCAGGAAAAGAGGATTGGAAGATTAAGGATATCAAAAACGATTATGAGGAACAACTTAACGAGATGCAAAGCTATGACTGAGAAAGGCTAAACTAGTTCAAGAGCCCAAAAACCTGCTTCTGTTGAGTGAATTACAGAGAAAGTTAAGTGATCTCAATGCATGACATGTAGAGAAGCTAGTATTTAACTTCTTTTTAATTCCTCAGAGACTTCCCTGATCCTCAACTATGAAGGAAGAGCTTGTCCCAAACTTTTTAAGAGAAAATACTTAACAGCAAAACCTACTCCTGGTAATTCAGTATTCACCAAAAGTCACACTCACTCGACACTGCATTTGTAGCAGAACAATAAGTAGTTATCTTTCTTTTTTTAATTTAAAAGGATTAGCTTTGACATTCAAAATAGTCAAAGTAGCCTAAAGGAGAATCAATGCAATAAATGAATAGCTATGAATATATCAAGATGCTAACATAACTATCATAAGAGGAAGTAGTGCCTTCAAAAAAAAACCCCAACATTCAGAGCTACTTGGAAGAATCAGAGAACCACACAAGAAAATCTACTATTTTCTTGGATTTCCAAATGGCATTTGACAATGGCCCCATATGCCCTTATGCAGGCTTATGAAGAAATTAAGCTGACATGGGATGAGGGGAAAGACCCTTCACATAGATAAAGAAATGCTTTAAACAGGAAACAAGTAGCTGGAACTCTTAAGTTTCCATATTAAAGGAAGATCACAGGTGAAACCTCCAATCACAAAAACATCAGGCAAGTCCCATGTTAGTAATAAGGAGACAGAGCACAAGATAGAACAAGATAGCCCAAATGCAGGAATACTGTGACACTATCACACACAGGTATGGTTCATATGAGTCACAAAGATAAAGCAGGGACTGAAAAGCATACAGAGGAGACAAACATCTAGAGGCAGGAAACAGTTTAAATACAAGAAATGATTTAACAGACTAGAAAACAAACAACTGTCAGGTGATTCAACCTCCCCCCTCCTCCTTTGTCAAGTCCCCTGCAAAAAAAAACCCTCATGGTCTGCCTCTGTAATGCACAGACCTGCAAGTGGCAGCCACTACAACCCTAGTGACAGCCTCAGGATAAAAAAAAAAAAAAATCATTACATAATGCATAGCTTTAGTAAAGGAACATCTTCCCACAGGTCATTGCTAATCCCAGATCATAAAAGATCAAGGCAAGACACATTCATACACAAAATCAACAATAAGCATAACAAAGCACTGCCTATAACACAGGTAGTCCAAGAACCACTAATAATTTAAAGCTGGGAGATGCTTCCAGAAAATATCACCACAAGCTCATGTTGATATATTCTTTTCCCAATATTTGGCATTGGCCTCTAAGGGTCTCACCCAGTACAGCTGTTGATGTTCTTAGTGCCAGCTGTCTCTACTGCCAAAGCCTAACAACTGGCAAAAACACCATGAAGCTGATGCCAGGATTAAACTGCTCCAAACATGTCCCAGTCTCCTTTACACACAGATGTGAGCACCTGTCACACAAGGCCTTCTCATGTTTTACTACTGTAGTTCAGTCTTTCTGACCTCTAGTACCTCTGGTGACTCTGGACTACTGCTGCCAAAACATTCCTTTCATTCCACTCCCCACAGCATCAGTCTCTAACTCTACACTAGGTACCCACTTCACATGGAAATTTTGTGCTTTACCAAGGCAACTTACTTGACCACAGAAAAAAAGAGATGTTCTGTTCTCCTGGATAACTCAATCAGCAGCTACCCTGGAACTTCCCTTCATACCAACCTTCAGACATGAAAAACAATCCATTTTACTACATCCTGATGCTCTCTCCAGAAATTTACTATGACTACTACTACTTCCACAATTCCTCTTGCACACACTCCAGCATACACTACCTAGTTCTACCCTGACCCTATAGTCAAGCAAAACAAGAAATGAGTGTAACATGCCAGCATGACCTATAACCTACATTAACACTTCCACTTCCACCTAGCACCACAGACAGCAGACACCAAGGACTGGACAGCAATGTAGGTGAAGCATAGCCCACTGTGTTGATTCTTTACTAGAAGGTGCTGGAGCAAGACAGCACTGTCCAGCACAGGGAGAAGTTAAGAATAACCACCCTCGGGAGGCCTCTAAAGCCCTCAGAAGGGCTGGACATCTCACTGCAGACAGTAAAGGCTTCAGAGCATTTCCAAAGTCTACATTCTTTCAGCTCCAAGTACAACAAAACAAAATTTGCAGAAGGGGCTGACAATGTGGCATGCCCACACATTAATTTCTATCTGGCAGCTCTGACAGCAGGATAATAAGAAGAAAAGGTTGACAAACATGCAGCCGCAGCTATGCGCAGCCCTGAATGCAACGGATTTTTAGCAGTGCACTGAACTAAACTGTAATTAAACTTATCTTAAAGTGCTGAAATATATCAAAAAATGAAAAAAAAAACCCTGTAAGACTGGAATTAGAAACACTGCATACAGGTGAAGAAATAAAGACGACCTAAGACAGGCTTTGCATAGAGGAGCCCCACCATATCTCTAGACATCACTTTTTGTGCACAGGATCATTCAGCAGCAAACTGGTGAACACTGAAACAAGTCTTCTGTAGAAGCACTGTCATAAGCTTACCTTGCTTATGAAAACTCTCCCCAAGTACCTGCAGTAGTCATTAGGAAATGCTGCCCTGAATCCTCCTTCAGCATAAGGAAATGTGGAGGTCTTGGTGCTCTTGTACTCTACGGCAGAACTTGTGTGTCATTATCAAGAGAGAGTTAAAGACAACAGCTATATAGGGGGAAAAATGAATGCAGGAAGTCATCAGACATTGTGCAACACTAATTAGTACAGGCAGAGTACCATTCCAATGTATCATAACAGTTCTGGTACCCAAACTAATCCTCAACAAGCCAGTTCTGTTGTTTCTGCACAGCACTGTATTGTGCCAAGCAGATATGACAGGTATTTAAGCACTAATCTCATTCAACATTTACAATACTTTAATTTTTTACTTACTCTGTTAAATTCATATTAAGAAATAAAATAATTAAATCTGATGTGATTCTATACTATTCACAAGCTATTAGCTGCATCTTCAAAGAAAGCACTCCATTAGCTGTGCATCCAAACAAAAGCAGTAGAAGCCTTAGCAAAAAGTTTAGAATAGCTTGATGCCATCTTTTGAAGATGCTGAAGATGCATCTTCAAAAGCACTTTTAAACTCTCTGGATGCTTTAAGATATATTTAAGATAGCAACTTTACAGAAACAGAAGGTATTTGCTGAACAAAGAGCACACACCCTAAGAGGCTAGATGTAGTTTTACACACAAGAGGATACTTTACAGTACCAAGAAATAACATGCAGTTCTGCACATCAGTCACAACAGTTTGAATTAACCTCAAAATATTAAAGGACACTACTCTGCCTTGCATCTGAAACCAATCATTTTGTAATCGTAGTCCTAAACTAAACCCAGGCACACAGGAATTTACACTGTTGCTGTATTAATGACACTGTTGAAGCACTGGAATAAATATGGCTTCAATCTCCTCACTCCTTACCTTCCAAAATTCTGTTAAAAGCATGACACAGGACAATCTAGGGCATCCAAAAGAACAGCTTTAGGATGAAATCTAATCAAACATAGCTTTTCACATTTGTGTTTTATGGGAAAAATTTCCTTTACAAAGACTGTCATGCTGCTATCAAAGTGTGAAAGTATGAGGCCACTGGAAAAAAAGGAATGATGTATATAAAACAGAGGAAAACTTTTATAGCTTTTATACAGTATTCCTAAACATCACCACACCTACCATCACAAAGCCACTGACTAGGAGCAGTGTGAATAAAACGATGACTTGCAGTGCCACAGACCTCCTCAGCTCTGAATGAGAAAGGAGGAGAGCACAGTACTGCTTCAAAGCACGCAATTCATCACAAGTGCAAGTGCAGCCCGGGAGAGGGCTAACAGAGATTACCCTGCTTACTCTGTTACCAACAGACAATACAGTAACACTGTGAGCCACTGCGTATCACTTGGAAGTTTCAGCATCTTGTAGAAAAGCATTGTTTTACAAACAATAATCACAGCAGAGTAAGCTCCACCATTCAGGTACAGGGTAAGCATAAGAACACCTATGATCAAGTCCTTCTTCCTACAATCAATGCCCAAACCAGACTACAGCTGAAGATTTTCAGGACCACGTTTTTCAACAGTTGCATGTACCAGGAGGGCAACACTGAAGATGCTCTGTCAACAGATGATGAGTTATCAAAGAGATACTTCAGGACCCAGCCGACAGTTCCAGGGAACAGCAGGCAACTAAAGGAACATAAGAGATTCCCAAGAAACTCTGGTAGGGATCTGTCTCCATCCAAGCCTTTTCAGTGCATTTTCACTTGAATTGTCATATAACACATCAGCCAGGCTTCAGGAGAAAGTTAAGCTCACCACTACACAGGAATTACGGCAGAAGATAGACACCTAAATCCAACAGCAACAGTATTCTTATTTCAATCACCACTTCATAAAAAAATTACTAACACTAAAGAGAAAATTGTTTAAGAATATACACTTGTTCAAGAATCACCTTGGGTAGCAGAACTCAAACTTTAAGGCAGAAACTGCTTGTCATATTTAGGTCTATGGTTTCAAGATTCATGCTCTCCTTCAGCACTAGTTAGTTCCCTGCTACTTTAAGGAATGCTCTGGAACTACAGGATCAGACATGCTGCAGTTACTGGTATCCCACTGCCAGAATCAGGTCCCACTTTTGTAACAGAGATACTTGACAGAAGATCAGGAAACACAACTTACACTTTCAAAGATATTTAGCAAAAAACTTGTCATTAACACATCAGCTAAAGAACTACCTACATTACAGAACTGAATAGCACAACAATCTCAGCTAAATAATTTCCTTGTGTATGGATTCTCTAGAAATTCATACTTGAAGAGTGGCATAGCCACTATTACAGGAAAGCTGAAAGAAAACAGAAGGACAGAAGATGAAAAATAAAGTTATGTGAAAGGCATATGTTGTGTTGCCTAACAGCTACAGGACAGAACTTGCAATGCCTGGATTTGATTCTCAGGTTTGCCATTTGCCATAGACCTGCTGAGTGAACTAAGGCTGCTCCTTCCTCCACCTGCCTGGAGATCTGCCTCACTTACACTGAGTTGACTTAAACTAAAAAGTTAATTCAGTGCTCTACCACTTCTCTACAAAAACAAAAAAATAAAACTTCACACTATTTTAAAGGTACTATTGGAACTTGAGACATACAAACTTCTTAGTATAGGACTCAAAGCTCCTAGCACAAGACACCTCTTAAAGATTTGAATTTTAACTTCCTGTAAGAAATTTTAATTTTCAGTGTCAGTCCAGAATTAAAAAGCAGTAGTCACAAGTCTTGTCCTCCCCCTCTTGAGGCTATGGTTTGCACAAACAGAACTTTAAAATTGTATTTTAATACTTCTTCATAACTTTTAACATACTCAGCACCTGACAGTACTACATGAAAGAGAAAAGGAAGACACTGTCCTTAAGTTAAATCTCTCTCTTAAAAATCCCCAGCTCATACCCTGTTATCTTTAGCTATATCCCCTCTACAAATATGCAATGCCTTTATTCCACAGGCATCCAAGGGTCTTGATGTTAGGATGTTCCAAGAAACTATTTTTGAAGTGACATCAGAAATCTGCTACAGTCAGTCAATTGCAGCTAGCAATTTTTCCAAGAATAAAATAACCTTAACTTTAGAAAGTAACATTTCCCCTTGATTGAATGAAATTTGACAGGTGAAATACAGCAAGCTCATAGAGCAGCCCAGACACGATTTGTTCAATTTTAGTCCCTTCTCCATGCCAATCAGATCAAACTGAATATTCGGCCTTACTAACTACCCATTTATACGAGAAAGGTATGACTTACAAGATAGGGTAAGCTTCATAAATACATTCTCTTCAAAAATACAAGATTTCTGTACAGGTATTGGCTGGCTCAATTTACTCTAGAGCTAAAACACACTTGAGAGAAATGTTCTGAGACCACACTGACTTTCATGTCTATCTCAGACAGAACTCGGCACCTCCCTTTCAAGTGATGTTGCTAACACTCCCCAAGCTAACCAGCTTGATGCAGCCCAAGCAGAGGCATTTAAAAATTAACACAAAGGTTTTGAGTTCCTCTGAACGAAAGCCTTCCACTTCCCCCTCACAAACTGAATTGAGACCTGGTAGCTCTGACAAGCATCCTGCACATATCCTTGCTTTTAATTATTGTAGATGACCTCTGATAATGGCCTGACAACTTCACCTCTCAACCTATTACAGAGTAAGGCCTAACCCTTTGCATCTACGGGTTCCCTCGCACTGCATGAATCGCTGCTTCGGCCAAGAACCACCCAGCCAGCACAGACCAAGGTGATTTACAAAAGGGCACGGGTTTGTGCCCCGCCATCGGCCTCCCTGCCGCGGCCGGCTCCAGAGGAGTTGGTGTGACCCCAACCCACCGCCCCCCTTCCCGGAGGGGCCGCAGGAAGGAGGCGGCCGAGGCGCCCCGTCCCTCTGGGGCCGCAGCAGCCCCCGGGGCCCCGGCTGCTCACCCCTGCACGCCCGGGCTGTATTTCCTGGTCTTCCAGGGGGTGCCGGGGCTCTGCAGCGCTGGCTGAGGCGGCTGCCGCTGCTGGTGGGGGGAGTTGTTGACGGCGACGCCGCGGCTGCCGGAGAGCAGGTAATTCATCCCATAGGTGCTGGCTTTATTCTCCCGTTTCCTGCGGCCCGGGTGGTACTGGTGCTGCTGGGGAGACGCCGGGGGCGGGTGCGGGCTGCGCGCCGGGTGCGGCGGCTGGTGGTGCCCATTCACAGCGTTCACTTTGTTCTCGTGGAAGTTAAAAAACTCCCCGGGTCCAGCCCCGCTGCCCAGCAGCCCGGGAGGAGCCACCGCCACCGCCCGGGGGCCGCCGGAGGAAGAGGAGGAGCCGCCGCCTCCGCCACCGCTGCACGATCCCGAGGAGGAGAAGCCGGGGCTCTCGGTGCCGGACTCCACCGACGAGCAGGAGGATGAGGAAGACACGGAAGGCGACTTCTGCAGCCGCCGCCCTCCCTCGCCGCCGCCGTTCACCGCCGCGGGGCCGCCGGGAACAGCGGGCACCAGTCCGGTCAGCAGGGCCGGCGGGGAAGGCGAAG
>VZRH01000342.1:1479838-1512063 GCA_013397555.1 Urocynchramus pylzowi | reverse complement strand
GCGAAGGCGGCGAGGAAGAGGAGCAGCAGGCGCCGGGCGCCCCGAGCCGCACGCAGCCGTGCCCGCGGGGCGGAGAGGCGGCAGAGTCCAGCGCCGGGGAGTTGAGGCAGAGGTAGTGCGGGAAGCTGGCGCCGCCCCGGCCCCCCACGCCCTGCGAGGTCTCCCAGATCTGCATCCACAGCGCATTCGCGGGTCCTTTCTGCTCGGGCTGGATNATCTGAGGCGAGCGCGGCTCGGGAGGAAGCGAAGGCGGCGCAAACTGTACCCGGCGCTGCCCGGAGCGCTCCGCTCGCCGTTCCAATGTGGCGTGTCCCCCTCGCCAGGGCCAGAACCGGCACTGCGCATGTCCCGCAGATTTTAAACCTTCACCGGAGACGGCCGCCCTNGGCCGTGCCTCAGCCCCGGCGGCGGGCGGGGAGAGCCGCGGCGCGGGGCCGGCAGCTCCGTAACTCCCAGGGTCACGGAATGGGTCAGGCTGGGTGGGACCACGGTGCCCCAGCCGCCCTGCTCAAGCAGACGCGTCCCAGAGCACGTGGCACGCGATTGCGTCCGGAGGGTTCTTGAAAATCTCCAGTGAGGGAGACTCGACAACCTCTCTGGGCAGCCTGTTCCGGTGTGTGGTCACTCACACAGGAAAGAGGTTCTTCCTCATGTTTAGGTAGAACTTCCTTTGCATCAGTTACTGCCGTTTGCTTCTTGTCCTATTGCTTGGCTCCGTCCTCTTGACAACTTTCCTTCAGATACTTACAGACATTCATGAGGTTCCCTCTCACTTGTCTTCTCTTCATCTCTGTGAGTGGCTGGCACAGCTGCGGCCCTGCCTCCGTGTTGGTTTCTCACAAATACTGCATTGTCTGACCCCTCCATGACACAGCTCATCCCTTTGGAAAAGTGTAGCCCAGTTCCCACAAAAGTAAAAGGGTGGATTTTGAGGACTAATTCAGGGGAGAAGCAAGTGCAGGCAGACCTCCTTTGGGAAGGCTGGGGAGCAGAGAGTGTGGGGCTGGGCAGGGCTGCTCTACTCCCTGGGGGAAAGGGGAGGCCTGGGTGATGTGTCCAGGCAGCGCCACACAGCCATAACCAAGGGAAGGGTTTCCTTGGATTGGCAGCACCAAAACAGCCCTGCAAAGCACCACACTTCCACTGGGTACTTCTGTTTTTATTGGGCTTGAGTCCAGGACTGTGGACAAGACAGGGAGACGGTGCATGTTCCAAGGAGTGTCTCTAATGGATGGGTTTCGCATGCAGTGATCACTGAGTAAAATGGACACTGCTATTGGAATGGGATCAGACACAGCCGTGCTGCGATCTGAAGACGGGCTTTAACAGCCAGCCTCCCAGAATGATGTCCATAATGGTTTTCTGTCTAATCCGGTCATTTGCCTATCTCCTTGAGCAGCTTCAGCGTGCTTATGGATAGAGTGTACTTCCTGAGGTACCCCCAGAAACTCCAGCAGTCTAGGACTCCCCAAACCATTCAATAGAGTCCTTACCCTGACTGCAGAAGAGCACAGAGAAGAGCTGTATGTGCATACAGCCAAATACTGTCAGGGAGTCGTAGTTAGAACAGCCCTCCAGTGCAGCTGCACGGTACTGCTTGAATGAACTAGCTGCTGCAGGAGGTGAGAAAAGGAGAGGTCCCGCTCTCCATAATCCTGCTAATTCCTTTCCCTGCTGCCTTGCACAGTCCCTGATATTGATCAGTGAGCCAATTTCACTTGTTAATTCAGAGAAGACTGCACTTGGAAGAAAAGTAATAGTTTTCAGCAGTTCATTTTGAATTAGCTTGCTTTGTGATCAGAGCTGGCACCAAGGAGGGGGTGGAGAGAGGATGAGAGAACAAGACTGTCACTTGTTAGCAAAGGGTAGCTGTGCTTGATGCAGTTGTGTTCTCGAATTATGCCCTTAGACTTCAGAGCAAGAGAAACTGATATGAGGGTGACAGCCTAATGTTTATTACCGGAAGTCATTCAGAAAAAGCAGGTCATTAATTTGTTATTGTCAAGGAACAGGTCTGTTTTCAGGACTAGCAGCCAAAGTACGCATAAAAGTACACAATAAGCTAACCAAACCCAAACCACAGGAAAGAGCTATTAATTGTTTCTCATGTAGGAGTATGTTCATCACAACTTTTTGTATGGTCAATGAAGTGTTCAGATCTTCAGCAGAGATTTCAGCTTGAGATACTGATAGCAGTCCTTGGTTTTATGGTTCATCTTCCCAAGGATGTTGGATTGTTATGGTTTGGTTTTAGTTGGACTTGAAAGAAGACAAATAAACAGGCCCCTCGACTCTGTTCTTTTTATAAATGCTGTAAGAAATAAACCAGAGAATTACACTGTCTCTTCTTTCAGCCCTGAATACTTTGCATTCTTGCCTCTATGATGGCCTGGGTACAGCAAGGAGAGGTGAGGATCTGCAAGCATAGCTGCTGTGGTATGATAATTGTTGGAAGAGTTACTTTGTAGATTGACTGTGAAATACTGAGGAGGCTGAGGCAGCTACAGAGCCAACATCTCAGCCTTTTTATTTCCATGTTTTGACTTTTTCATACATCCAGTAAAGGTCACACCTTCAACCTGCTGAGTTAAAACTCCTAAAATAAAGGAATACTGATCAGTGTTTTCATAGAATCGTAGAATCACAGAGTGGTTTGTGTTGGAAGGAACCTTAAAGATCATCTAGTTCCAACCCTCCTGCCATAGGAAGAGACATCTTCCACTAGGTTGCTCAAAGAGGTGGAGGGGGAAACCAAAAAGACACAATGTTCGGTCTTATGGCGACCTTTCCAAGCTCAGCAGTTTCAAGACCTGTTTTCTTTATTTCCTTCTCTAACCTGCTGCCTTCTTTTAAAAGTCAGCACTTTCAAAAGGGCCTGATTTCCCTCTTTGCTAAAATTATCTTCAACTTCTTTTTCAGGTCTAAGTGGTAGAGACCACTGCTCTGTAAGAGGCAGTAACTCCAAAACAGCTTTTGAATGAGGAGAGACTCTCACCAATCCCAACACTGTCTTGGAAGAGGCTAGGCTGTTTCCTGAAGTAGCCACAGAGAGAGTTGTCTCTCACTGGCTTAAGCTGTGTTAGACAGAATTTCTGAAGCTACAATAGTGCTTTGTCAGTACTTTCTATGGATTCAAGGCAGCAGATACCATGTAAGTGAAATAGAGAACATGGGATGGATGGGTGGGCACAATGTGTTTAAAGGTCCACATTTTAAGTACTTGGAGAAGAAGGAAATCTCTGAGAAATCTATAAGCAATGATTTCATAATACACCGTTTCCTTTATCTATCTCATGATGATTTGTCAAACCTTGTGGCACATCACTGAAATATCTCTGCAAAAAAAGGAGGTATTACATGTTTCTTACATAAATGTGTACAATATGGAGAAATAATACCTGGTGGTCTGTTGTGGCACGACGACAAGAAAGATTATCATCTTCTAACAACAGCTTTTTCTCTTCTCTGTTTCTAGCCTCTCCAGTGAGAAATCTAAATAAAGCATGTTTCTAATCTTGTCTCCTTAAAGTGAGAATCTCCCTCTAAAAGTAGCAAGTGAGAACTTCCTTTGCAAGGATTAAGTTTTTTTAAAGTCTTGTTGATTTTAATTCAGCTGTTCTTTACTGAGTGAAACTCCACACTGAAGATGAAATTCTCAGAGTATTTGAAAGTCAAGTACAGTTTGGATCAAAAATATCCTTTCTTTTCAGCAAAGCTTCATTCCCACTGTTGAATTTGTGAGGATGCAGGTAATGAGAAGTCTCACCCTATACTTGGCACTGGTGAGGCTGCACCTTGAATCGTGTGTCCTGTTCTGAGCCCCTCAAATCAGGAAGGACATTGAGGTGCTGGAGTGAGTCCAGGAGAGGGCAGCAAAACTGATGAAGGGTCTGGAGCATTAATTCCATAAGGAATGGCTGAGGGGGCTGAGGTTGCTTAGCCTGCAGAAAAGGAGGGTGAGGGGTGACCTTATCACTCTCTACAACTGCCTGAAAGGAGGCTGTAGGCAGGTGGGGGTTGGTCTCTTCTCCCAGCCAACCAGTGACAGTACAAGAGGATACAGCCTCAAGCTGTGCCAGAGGAGGTTTAGGTTGGACATTAGGAGGAATTACTTCACAGAAGGGGTGATTAGGCATTGGAAGCCTAATCTGCAAGCCTCTGACACATCACCTCCTTCATGCCCACCAGCTCTGATCTCTTTTGTAGCATTTGTGGCCCATAGCCATTCGCTTAAGAGCTGGACTCAATGGTCCATGAGGGTCCCTTCCAGCTCAGAATATTCTGTGGTTCTGTGGTGGATGGAGAAGGCACAGAGACNCTGGACTCAATGGTCCATGAGGGTCCCTTCCAGCTCAGAATATTCTGTGGTTCTGTGGTGGGGTGGATGGAGAAGGCACAGAGACTAGGGCTCAGCAGTGTATCTGACCACACTCATACCTGATGAAGGCGAGGAGAGAAAAGAAGTGGACAAATCAAGGTCTCAAGCTAGATGGGGGTGTGAAAGAAAGGCTGTCTCGTTGAAGGAGGTGCATCTCTAACAAGTGACCTTCAGAGTGTGCTAGTCACCAGGAGATAATGTTGGGGAGGAGGTAACAGGGAGACAGTTTTCTTAGCTGCACTATCATCACTTTTGCTTTTTTTTTTTTTTTTTTCTCAGTAAATACATTCCTGAATGGGAGAGTGGAGATACAATTTTCATGTCTCACATGTAGATGATCACAATAGGGAGGCAAGTAGAAATCCAGAACATCGGTTTCTGGTTCTTACAAGGTATGATTTGGGGCATTCTTTTAGTCTGTTTTCTGGAAATACAGGCTTTTACCTTCTTCAAAATGGCTTATGTCTCCCATTAAAGAAGGCAGGGCATGAGTAACCCTGAACAGCCCTAAATCATGTTATGTTTTCTCCCTTAAATCTTCTACTTGGCTCAGTCCTTCCTCTCTTCAAGGCTGTGTGTCCTCTTCTGATGAATAGTAAGCATCAGCCAAATTTAAGCTGTTGAGGTATATTCAGAGCCAATTAAAGTAGAGAGCCTGAAACAGCTGTCAACCACCAGCCATCTCCTCTTCCCACCCTGCCTTCCTTGCTCTTACAAGGGCTGCCAGCCCTGTGTCAGAGAAGCTGAACACATGATAAATCAGCAGCTGAACAGCTGCAGCTTCCAGCCAGGCATGTTCATGCACATGAAAATCCTCCTCTAGCTGCCTACATGGAATAGCTGTGTGGTAAATGGAGAAAGCGTGGGAGGCGGTTCACAAGCCATTCCGTTCCCTGGGCGTGCAGGGTGGGAGCAGAGTGGGAGAGGGTGCACGGGCAGCCGGGTGTGATCCTTGCCTCACGCTGCTGGATGCGTGTCAACGCTTCTGGCGGGAACGCTGCCTCGGAGACCTTTCATCACTCCGTGCGTGGCGTGGATGTGCCATACTACAACAGGAGCGAGGTAAAGGTGCCGCCTTGACATTCCCACAGTCTGTTTCCATTGCTGTATTTGGGACTCTGATAGGGATTACTTTCAGAAGGCTGCTTTATTATGAATGTTTATGTTAGCTTGTTACACACTACTTAACACAGCATACTTTTACAGTATTCGGTGACATATTAAATTCCTCTGTATTAAGGATGTTCTGTGAAAGGTTTAAAGTAGTTCTTGTGTTCTGTTTTGTTTCTTTTAATCATTTAGAGAATGATTTTGGGAGCATACAGGTTTTGGAAGGTTTGTTTTTTAAGTCAGGGATTGGGAATTCTGCCTTTGAGACTTGTCACTTTTCATAAGAGAGGATGTTCTGCCAGCAGTAACACTTAATTGAAGACAAATCTCAGAGACTTTATTTCTTCAAAGCTTTATATAGATATGAAATTAAATTGTGATAACAAGCACAAAGAGGGTTTTAAGAATAATTTTCTGAAGAAAATTAGCTGTAGAAAATACTCTATGAGAGAGATCATAAACAAATGAAGTTTATGCTAAATGTCTATAAAGCTTTTGAAAGTACTTTTCTAAGTGGGATCTGTGGAGTTGTATGAAATCAGATGTTCTGTCTTCCTGTCCTGGTTAACACAGAGCCCTGCAAAGAGTCGCTTTTGTCAGAAGGATTGCTTGCCTTTGAATGACAGGTTGAGAGAATATATTAAGGCCACTCTCATGGAAGTTCATAGTAATAAACTGGTTAGAATTCCTCCCTTACTTATGTTTGCAATCTAGGTGGTCCCAGGGTCATCTTTAAGTTGTCGCTCCCCACGGTGCTGCAGAGGACAGCTGAGGGCATACAGAATGTGTTGTGTGAATCCTGGCAGAGGGGATCCCAGCTCACAGTGTGGTTTCATGTGCACTAATATGGAAGGAAAAAGGAGATCTGGCTAGACTGTCTTCTATGAGAAGAATCTTTAAGTAATGCATTGTTCCTCCTAGGAACAATATTAGAATAAAAACTCTTTTAACATATTTGCTGGGTGTAAGCTTTCTGCTGGGGAGAGCACAAGGGGACAAGCTGTGAGAAAGCTGATATAAAAGTCACTTAGTGAGGATGTGCCCTGGAACCCTGATCTGCCATGTTAACATGGCCATCAGACAGGGCACCAGCTGCTTCTGTACTAAACCTGGAAGGATCATTTATGCATAGCAGAACGACCATGGTTAGAATTAAGGTTACATCAGGTGTCAGCAAAAACTATCATTGTGAATGATGCAGCCCACTCTTATTAGATCTCATGCTAGATCAAAGCCATATTTGATCTTGTACAGATTTTGAGAAGATAATTTATCTTGTGTGGTCAGCTGCCTAAGTATTTATCATTGGTTCATCCTGCCCACTGGTCCTCAGCTATAGGCAGCCCAGGCACATACCTACACGAATTTGCTCTTTAAATAGAAACTGCTTTATTGCAATGCACCTCCCTCTCCTTAAGTATATCTGTGTCCTGCATCTCCACCTTCAAAGCTATTATTTTTAACTGTTCTTGGGCCACAACTACATCACTTGGACGTCTCAGGAAGGAGATTTCCATAAGTGAAACAGCTTTTTGCCAATTTAAAAGTGCTGACCTGAGCTGTATTTGCATTGGGCCATGGATAAGTTAGCAGAGAAGTACAGAAGATCAAAGGAGAGCATGATTTTTTGGCAGGGTTTTTAGCTAAAGTTAATGTGCAGCAGCTGTAGGATAGATTAGATAGGGACTGATAAGAAAGAATAATATGGTTTATCTGGTCCTTTAGAATGAGGATAGGAACAAAGACAGGAAAAGCATGCATCGGTAAGAGAACATGGCTGGCAATTTTATTTGATGTAGAGAAATATCTGGACTAGGAATAAGGAGAGCAAAAGAGGTGAAGTGGTCAGATGCAGATGTTGGCCAGGGGGCCAGGAAAACTGTCAGAGTGAAGGCTCATCAGTCAGCACACACATGTCCATTTGCTCTTTGAAGGACCCAAAATCAAGGCCAGGAACCAGAAGAGTATTCAGGTACCTCTCCCCCAGACTTTCTACCAGCACTCCAACTTCCTTGCAACAAATCCTCCTATGGGTCCTATCCTGTGATTCAATACTGGAATTGTACAGCACTGTACAACTTTCTCTGCCTTCTGTGAGAAATAAAAACCAGCCTCACCATCAGTTCTTTCCAGTGCATGGGCAGACTGTGGACAGACATCAGCTGGGGCTTCTCCAGGACTTCTTCAGCTTATCAGTACCATGTCACCTTGGGACCTTACACACATTCAGTCCAACAGACTCACCTTTGGGATCCTAAAGGCTGTAGAGGAACCGAACATGCCTGGGCATTCCAAACCCCTCTTGTGATGGCAGATGTCTGTGGGTATCAGCAGTGAATCACAGAATTGTTTAGATTGGAAAAGACCTAGTCTGACCAGGTCTGATTGAGTCTGACCTTTAACCCAGCTCTGCCAGGTCCACTACTAAACTGTATCCCTAAGTGCCACATCTACACATCTTTTAAATACTTCCAGGATCTCTTCAGGGAGTCAGCCCTTGGTGACTCCACCAGCTCCCCAGGCAGTCTGTGCCAATGCTTGACAACCCTTTCAGTGAAGAAATTTTTCCTAATAGCCAATCTAAACCTTCCCTGGTGCAGATCGAGGCCTCGATGTCCTGTAACTTTTTACCTGGGAGGAGAGACCAACTCCCAGCTGGCTACACCCTCCTTTTAGGCAGCTGTAGAGAGTGATAAGGTCATTCCTGAGCCTCCTTTTCTCCAGGCTAAATAATTCCAGCTCCCTCAGATGCTCCTCATCAAAATTGTGTTCCAGACCCTTCCTCAGTCCATTGCCCTTCTCTGGATCCAGCACTTCAATGTCCTTCTTGTAGTGAGGGGCCCAGAACTGAGCACAGGATTTGAATCCTCACCAGTGCCAAATAGAGGGGGAGGATCACTGTCCTAATGCTGCTGGCCACACTGTTGCTGATACAGGCCAGGATGCCATTGGCCTTCTTGGCCACCTTGGCCACTTTGGCTCATGTTCAGCTGACTGCTAACCAGCACCCCCAGGGCCTTTTCCAATGGATAGCTTTCCAGCCACTCTTCCCCTGTTGCAGGGGGTTGTTGTGATCCAGGGGCAGAACCCAGCATAGAGAACATGATGGTTACCTGCAATGGCAGATTCCATTCCACAGCCATGCAAACTGAGTTAAGGAGTCTGTTCATAATATCAGTCTCTAATCTCAGCAAACATGGACTTCACAGTAAGTCTATGCCTCCTGAGCTCCTGGGCTCATGAGCTCTATGGACATGCAGGTAACATTAAGAAACAACATTCATTTATTGTGGTGAAAGCAGAAAAAGCATGAGGAAGGAAAAGTGAAATGCCAGCATTAAACAGATTAGGATTTCTGATAGCCTGAGGTTGCTGTGCTTAGTTTAAGATAGCAGAATATCTGTTGCTCCCTCCAGGCAGGTTATGGGCCAGAGCAAGGAGAGGCTGCCATTCCTGCTGCCATGTGCCAAGCTGAAACTCCCATGTAGCTTTGTGATGGGGCAGCTTTGCTTTTACCCATGCCTCAAATCCACCACTGGCTCAAAGCTTCCAGAAGCCTGGAAACAGTTCCAAGTTCCTGCAGTGAGGCTTCACAGGCTGGTGATCCACTCCTCTGAGTCCAGGCAGTTCACTGATGATTCTAGTGCTTGTCAGCTGAGTGAGAGGTCTGCAGCCAGGAGCCTGCCTTGAAGTAGTCTGACCTCCATCCAGTCCTCCAGCTCAAATTGAAGGTCTTTGCCACAGTTGCTGACAGATGACACTTGCAATGGGATAGGCTTTACTTGCAGAGTCTCCTGGTGTGGTATTGACTGATGCCATCAAGCAGATAGGAATTCATTCTGTGTACAGAAACATAAAAGTTCAGCTTTTTTCTTTCGATGTGGTAGCGAGGATGCGTGGACCTCCTTCTCCTGGGAAACAAGTTAATTTGGACACAAGACAGATGTGCTGTGGCTCCATGCCTGCCTGGTGGGACAAGGAAGGGCTCTTTTCATCATCAGGCTGTAGCTGTTTTCTCATTCAGGGTTGCCTTGTGATATCTGTGAAGTTTATCCCAGCTGGTTCCTCATGAGGCGGTGACAGACACGGCCCATGAGTCTTATTTTTGTTGGATGGAAATAATCAGTGTAGACTGATCAGTCCCCCTGCCCTCTAGTGGGGACCCTCTCTTGGTCCTTCTCTTCCATAACTTACCTCTGAGAACCATACACAGTGTCAGTCTGTACCCCACACTACCCCATGAGATGCTTCAGGGGCTCCATCACATAAATCTGTGGCTGACTCTTGGCTGTGAAGTGCAGACCCCTTCTGAGTCTTCCCTCGAACCGGATCTGTTACAGGTAGATAGGGGGACATGCAAGGATCTGTCCTGAAGATATGGAAGCTGCCTTTTTCACCTTTTGCCCTGTATTCCTTCCTGCTGTTTTCTGCTTTCAGTATCCTTGTTGACAAGTAAAGTCCTTTCCCTGCCCTGAGTGTGGTATGTTTCTTGTTGAGGACATGTTACAGTTAACCATACACTACTTGGCTTTGCAATATGAGTCTATTGCCTGGTGCTGGCCTTGAAATCATCTGTTACTACTAGCAATGGCTCTGGCATAGGGCTAGGAGACAGGGTGGAAGTGGTTTGACCTTGGTTGTACCATATAGGATAGACAGCTCTGCCTCAACTTTCTACACAACTACAAAGAACAATTTCTTGACATTTTTACTGCATGGCATAATTCTTAGCTGGGCCTGATTCAAACTCTTTCATTCAGTTTGAACTCTCTCATTTGGGCCACATGGAAACCAGCAAGAATTATGGACAAAATGTTTTGATCTCACAGGAATTACGTCTGCAGTTACCCACAAGGAAGAAAAAATGGTCTGTGATGTCTCAGGGCAGATCTCATCTATCATCCTGGAAAGTTTCAAATTGGATCTGCTAGAACAAAATATTTACAATATACATTAGGAAAGATAAAAACTTTTCTAGATCAAGTAGAGCTCTGGCTGAATACCCAGCCTTGCTGCGAAACAGCTGGCCTTGCTGTTGGACAAAGAGTAGTATGTTTCTCTGGAAGAATCTGTACAGAGGCTAACAAAGATAAGGGGCCCTGTCCCTGGAAATGAAAATTACCTGTAGTCTTCATGAGTATCCATTCCAAGTCCTTACTGGAGAACCTTTCAGAAATCTGATTTACTTAAGATGAAAGTCCATTCAAAGGCTGTTGTTTAAAATGCCTTTGGAGATGTGTGTTCCTAGGCTGAAAAATGTGGTGTTATGAAAAGCAATCTCTATAAACAATAGAGCTGTGCTTTTGTATTTTGTATTTTCCCCTACATCTTATGCTACAGTCATCTACTTTAGAACATATTTAAGTTGCAAATAACTAATAAGTGTAGAACCAAACTTTTCTGGTCAGTACCAGCATTTCCCTTTTTGCTCCTCCTGTAAACAGTGCTTTGCAAAAATTCACCAGCACAAACACAAACAATTCTATGATAAAGAGTTTCAATATTATTAAAGAAAAAACCAAAAAACCCAGACGAAAACCCAGCCAAACAAAAAAACCCACCCCAAAAGTAAAACTTTGTTCTGGGTAAGCAATCTTTTCTTCACAGGAAACTCTCCAACCCCTCTTATTATCACTTCATGAGATAGTCCATAAATTCACTGTATGTGTAAAACAATGTTACATGAATAATGGATTTTTTCATGTAATTAATTTTTTCATTTAAAAATCCATTTAATGGATTTTTTTCCCCCTGGTGCTGTTTTTGTTTGTTTGTTTTAACTGAAGGTGTTTTGTGAAAGTCTGAGGCAAGAACAGACTAAATATACCAGCAGCAGGGATGCAGCTGCAGGCCTCTCAGAATTTTGCATTTCCAAGTGGTGTCAGCTGTGGAGGTTGAAGACCCAGGGCCTCTTGCTGGATGCCCTCCAGGTCTGAGCACAGTCAATGGTGGATTCAAACTGTGTCTCCGTGCATGCATGGGCTGGTGCATCCAAGTGCCAGTGACTGAGGAGACTGAGATCCAGGGCCAGCTACTGGGCAGACTGGGTGCCTGAGCCCAGCTGCTGGAGGCATCCACTTTGTACATTTGTATTGATATATTTCCCAGAAACGGACAAAAAAACTTCCAAGTCCAAACAAAAGTTGTAAGCCTCTGAAAGGCTGAATTAAAAAATTCTCTGGGTGGGTTTCCATCTTTCCTGGCCTCCTTGGCTGAGTGCTGTGACACCAAAGGAGGGTCTATGCACTAAGTGCTAGCAAGGTCTAGCTATCAGTAACTTTGTAGAGGATGGTGCCTCTTAGTGAGGGCTGCCATGTTGGGGGCTGGAGGGGAAAGAGGATCATGAGCAGGAAGGTTAGCACTCCTTGTTGTTCTACATGTTGTGCAACACTGACACAGATGGCTGGTGCAGACCTCTGCTGGTAATTTATTCATGCTTTTCCAATGGATAGCTTTTGTCTGCTTGTTTGGTGCATTCTTGTCTGCTTCCAGGATCCCTGAGCGAGAGGAGAGGACTGTCATTGAATTTACTGCTGTGAGTAACAATTTCTGCTCTAGGCAGTGCTTAGAGGGGACTGGAAACTATGATGCAATAGGTACCCAGTAAGCCCACATCTGTGTTGTGCCACAATAAGACAATTGAGAACAGTGTTAGACTGGATTTTATATGTAAGAAAATGTTAGATAATCATTTCATGTTTCTAATTAGCCTAGTGTTAATGAAGACACAAACTGGCAGAAGATGACTCAATGAAAAATAAGGCATGGTTTGTCATCTGCAGTGTTACTAGCAATTTATCTTTTTTTGATCTGATGAAGAAACAAGAACACTCAAGAAGATCTCTGAGGTTTAGCCACAGTAGCAGATGGGGTTGCATCTGCAAAGGAGATTGTTTTGTCTGCTTTGAATTGAAATTAAAAGCTATTGCAATGACAATTCGTCTAGTATGAAGAATTAGGAAACAAAGTACAATTACTTTGGGGTTTTTTACTTTTAATAGTAACCATTTAAAGAGTAGTAATTACAGCATATTATTCATTGAAGTCTGGAATGTCTACATTGCATGGCAATTTCAGTTTAGGAAAACCACTTAAAGCTATTGACAAAAGACTTTTCCTACAAGTGCCATGTTACTGTTTTATTTTGAACTTATAAAAATTCAAATATTTTATTGGGCTTGCACAGCAGGGTTTTGGTAACAGGGGGACTACAGGGGTGGCTTTTGTAAGAAGCTACCAGAAGCTTCTCCCATGTCCAGCAGAACCAATGCCAGCCAGCTCCAATACAGACCTGTTGCTGGCCAAGGCTGAACCCAGCAGTGATGGTGGCATTGCTGGGGTAACAGTTAAATAGGGGCAAAAAGCCCTGCAAGTGGAGAGAGGAATGAGAATATGTGAGAGGAGCAGCTATGCAGACAGCAAGGTGCACAAGAAAGGAGATGCTCCAGGGCCAGAGCCAAGATTCCCTTGCAGCCATGGTGAGGCAGCTGTGCCCCTGCAGCCCATGGAAGTCCTTAATGGAGCAGAGATCCTGCAGCCCAAGGAGGACTCCACACTAGAGGAGTGTTCTCTTTTTGCTTATGAAAATAGCTCATTTTTTCTTGGTCTTTTAGCTTTCTATTCATAACATTATACTGCTGTGTGCTGTCTGAATAGTTATTCATCTTTTCTAAACTACTCTTCCTAGTATTACTTTATTGTATCAGTAATTATCATGTATTCACTGTTTCAGAATAAATATTATGCTTACTCTTTATTTTTGAGGCCTAGTAAAATCTGCAAGGATTATTTGAAGTGTAAAAAGGACTATTTTCCTCTTCAGTTACTGATTTTAGTATATCCTGATGACTGTCCTTTAACAGTTGAACACTTTCACAGTACTATTTGGGATTTCCAATTCAGTTCTCCTGTTCCAATACCATCACCATTTTTCAAAGAGACAGGCAGAGAATGAAAGAGGAAACATACTTGCCTTTGAGAAACATTAAGATCCTACAAATCTACACCATTGCACTGGGCTGCTTTTTCACAGGGCTTCCTTGCACATTAGCAGGACCTTGGCTCTGCACAGCATGTGTCTCTTGGTCTTCTGCAGCAAAAACAACATGTGGAATGGGGACATAAATGGAAGCCTCTTGGACTGTTCACCAGCACACTAATATGGACTAAAAAGGTTAGATTCCAACCCCAATGAAGCAGCTAGCAGGTCACAAAGATAGCAGGTACCTGACATAGGTTTTTCTTGCTTACATTGGACTGGTCCTTAGTCTGGACAGTGCTGCTCAATGTTTGAGCCCCCATTCCCAGATCACACAGCTTTTTCTCTTCTGGCAGAAGTTTATAACTAAATTTGCAGTGGTTTTCCCTTTCAATAGCCCAAGAGAAATGGAATGCTCCCTCCCAGAGCAGCTGGAACATGTGGCTTTGCTAGTGTTATCTCTTTGGATCCAGCCACCCATGTCCTTTCAGAAACTGGACAGATATTTCCAAACCAAGAGGGAGCAGGGACTAACAACACCACTGAGACACTCCTAGCACATTGATAAGGCATCATCTCCAGGGAAGCATTACACCAAAGGTTGTACCAAGTGTTAGGTTTTCTTTCATCTCTGTGAGTGAATATTGCTTCCACTACCCACTTGTACACAACAATGCATCCTGTGTTAGCTTTGTTTTTTTAAGAAGACATGGTAAATCAAGCAAAGGATGTAGAAAACATGTTGTTTTAAGAAGTTCAAGAGCAAGCTTCAGTTGTGCAATTCTTTCAGATGCAAACCTTGGTTAAGGCTTTGCCCTTCAGTTGTCCTGCAACAGAAATTTAATTACTTGCTTACACATATTTTTGTGTGGGCACATGAGCACATAAATGGTGATAGATACATTGCATCACTGCAAAAAGTGGTGCAATTTTAGCTTGAGATCTGCTTTCCTCACGAAATGGATGTGTGTATGAAAGGCTGCCCTGACAACTGCAACTGTTATTGGTAAAACTGAGGAGCACAGAACAGACTGGGACAGTCTCATACTAAAGTTATTAATATATTTCAATCACAAACAGGATATAAAAACTGTGGTAGGCACTAAGGATTTCCTGTCTGCTAGAAGAATTCAAGTTTATATGAGTCATTTGTATACTATCTTAACTCACTCAAAAGATAATATCATCCTGAAGCTCAATTAAAATAGTTGAAACAGCAGGTGCTATGGTTTTTTCAAGTGAAAAGTTACCTAGCAGCAGGAGAGGAACCCAAATGAGCAGCCTCTGATTCTGTTAATCTTTGCTCTAACTGCAAGTGTAGAACATCTCAGCTACATACTTTGTTTTACGTAACTAAGGATGTATCACTAGACAAATTTACCTTGTGACTTTTAATAACTGCTTTGAGTGCATCTCATCAAGTTCACACATGCATCTAGGTCATCCTAATCCCATCTTGTTTTTGTACTCCCCAAGATCTCAACTGGGATAACGAAATTGTTGGTACAAAAGCCTTGGTCAATCACCACAAGTTAGAGCGGGGATTACTTACAGAAAAAAAAAAAAAAAGTGTTCAAGCAAATCACCACAAATCATGTTTTATTAGTAAGGGATTTGGGGGAAAGATGTATCAATCTGACTAGAAGTATCTCTATTAAAAATAGCTACAGATATACCCAATAGCAAATATGCATGTTTTCTCCCTCTGGAATGTGCAGAACAGAGTTCATTTTCACATTATATATTCTTGAGAAAAATGTTTCAGTATTAGATTTTTTCCAACAGAAGATTCTGTCAGAGCTGCTGCAAAGGGAAGGGAACACAAGTGATGACAAAAAATTGGGATATTGTTTAAACAAAAGACAATTCTAGCATTTGACCAAGTTGATCATATGCTTTCACCAATGTACCTGGGTCTTGAAATGTGGGAATCATAGAGTTGTTTAGGTTGGAAAAGACCTCAAAGTTAATTGAGTCCAACCTTTAACCAGCACTACCAAGTCCACCACTAAGCCATCTCCCTCAGTGCCACAACTACATGCATACCTCCAAGGATGGTGACTCCACCACTTCCCCAGGCAGCTTGTTCCAGGGCATGACAACCCTTTCAGTGAAGAAATTTTTCACAATTGCCAATCTGAACCTCCCCTGGCACAACATAAGGCCTTTTCCTCTCACTCTATCACTGGTTACCTGGCAGAAGAGATGAACTCCCACCTGGCTACAACCTCCTTTCAGGAAGATGTAGAGAGTAGGAAGATTCCCCCTAGGCCTCCTTTTCTCCAGGCTAAGCAGTCCCAGGTCTTTCAGCTGCTCCTCATAAGACCTGCACTCTAAGAACTGCCTCAAATAAAAACTGTACTTTACTTAGGGAAGGCTCTAGAAGTATAATGAGAAGAAAAAACATAACCACACAAAGAACAAAACCTTCTGGCTTGGGTTTGGGATTTTTTTATTAATCCAATTAACTAACATTTCTAAACATGCTGACATTCCCAGCCCACAGACCTTAGCTTTTCCTTTTCCATAACAAGAGAGTGAACAGGGATAAGCTGTCAGACTCTCATGCTTCAGATCCTATCCCACTGTAAGCAAACCATAAATTATGTGGGCAAACCAACTGAACTTTTAGGCAAGATAAATATTTATTAGCATAGTAGCAGAGCAAAATCAAGACATCTGTTCAAATTTTCTGGGAACTATGATAAAAGACTACTGACTAGAGAGCTACAGCTCTTGAATATAGAAATGTAATGAACACTGACCTTTCACTGTTTAGTATTAAAAGAACATTTGCCTTTTCAAAAAAGGAAAAAAAAAAAAAAAGAAAATAAGTGTTAAATTAGAGTCTAAAGTGCTGCAGAACGCTGGTTTTTTACTGGTAGGTTGTCCCATTACTGATTTTTAAACAAATATTCCTGAAGAGATAAGATATTTTGGTGGGTTGACTCTGGCCAAATGCCAGGTGTCCACCAAAGCCACTCTGTCACTCCTCTCCACAGCTGGACAGGGAGAAGAAAACAAAGCCTAAGCTTCATGGGGTGAGACAACGACCAGGAGAGATCACTCATCAAGTATCGACAAAAGAGACTCAAATTGGAGGTATTAACTGAATTTATTACTAACAAAAACAGAGCAGGATAATGAAAAGTAAAATACATCTTAAAAACACCTTCCCTCCACCTTTCTCTTCTTCCAAGCTCTACCTCCTCCCCCAGGGAGATGAAGAATGGGGGCTATGGTCAGTTCATCACCTGTGGTTTCTCCTGCTCTTCAAGGAGAGGCAGTCTTCCCCTGCTCCAACATGAGGTCCCTCCCACAGGAGACAGTTCTCCATGAACTTCTCCAATCTGAGTCCATCCCATGGGCAACAGTTCTCCATGAACTGCTCCAATGTGGATTGCTCTTCCACAGGGTGCAGCCATTCAGGCACAGCCTGCTCCNATTACTTACAGAAAAAAAAAAAAAAAGTGTTCAAGCAAATCACCACAAATCATGTTTTATTAGTAAGGGATTTGGGGGAAAGATGTATCAATCTGACTAGAAGTATCTCTATTAAAAATAGCTACAGATATACCCAATAGCAAATATGCATGTTTTCTCCCTCTGGAATGTGCAGAACAGAGTTCATTTTCACATTATATATTCTTGAGAAAAATGTTTCAGTATTAGATTTTTTCCAACAGAAGATTCTGTCAGAGCTGCTGCAAAGGGAAGGGAACACAAGTGATGACAAAAAATTGGGATATTGTTTAAACAAAAGACAATTCTAGCATTTGACCAAGTTGATCATATGCTTTCACCAATGTACCTGGGTCTTGAAATGTGGGAATCATAGAGTTGTTTAGGTTGGAAAAGACCTCAAAGTTAATTGAGTCCAACCTTTAACCAGCACTACCAAGTCCACCACTAAGCCATCTCCCTCAGTGCCACAACTACATGCATACCTCCAAGGATGGTGACTCCACCACTTCCCCAGGCAGCTTGTTCCAGGGCATGACAACCCTTTCAGTGAAGAAATTTTTCACAATTGCAATCTGAACCTCCCCTGGCACAACATAAGGCCTTTTCCTCTCACTCTATCACTGGTTACCTGGCAGAAGAGATGAACTCCCACCTGGCTACAACCTCCTTTCAGGAAGATGTAGAGAGTAGGAAGATTCCCCCTAGGCCTCCTTTTCTCCAGGCTAAGCAGTCCCAGGTCTTTCAGCTGCTCCTCATAAGACCTGCACTCTAAGAACTGCCTCAAATAAAAACTGTACTTTACTTAGGGAAGGCTCTAGAAGTATAATGAGAAGAAAAAACATAACCACACAAAGAACAAAACCTTCTGGCTTGGGTTTGGGATTTTTTTATTAATCCAATTAACTAACATTTCTAAACATGCTGACATTCCCAGCCCACAGACCTTAGCTTTTCCTTTTCCATAACAAGAGAGTGAACAGGGATAAGCTGTCAGACTCTCATGCTTCAGATCCTATCCCACTGTAAGCAAACCATAAATTATGTGGGCAAACCAACTGAACTTTTAGGCAAGATAAATATTTATTAGCATAGTAGCAGAGCAAAATCAAGACATCTGTTCAAATTTTCTGGGAACTATGATAAAAGACTACTGACTAGAGAGCTACAGCTCTTGAATATAGAAATGTAATGAACACTGACCTTTCACTGTTTAGTATTAAAAGAACATTTGCCTTTTCAAAAAAGGAAAAAAAAAAAAAAAGAAAATAAGTGTTAAATTAGAGTCTAAAGTGCTGCAGAACGCTGGTTTTTTACTGGTAGGTTGTCCCATTACTGATTTTTAAACAAATATTCCTGAAGAGATAAGATATTTTGGTGGGTTGACTCTGGCCAAATGCCAGGTGTCCACCAAAGCCACTCTGTCACTCCTCTCCACAGCTGGACAGGGAGAAGAAAACAAAGCCTAAGCTTCATGGGGTGAGACAACGACCAGGAGAGATCACTCATCAAGTATCGACAAAAGAGACTCAAATTGGAGGTATTAACTGAATTTATTACTAACAAAAACAGAGCAGGATAATGAAAAGTAAAATACATCTTAAAAACACCTTCCCTCCACCTTTCTCTTCTTCCAAGCTCTACCTCCTCCCCCAGGGAGATGAAGAATGGGGGCTATGGTCAGTTCATCACCTGTGGTTTCTCCTGCTCTTCAAGGAGAGGCAGTCTTCCCCTGCTCCAACATGAGGTCCCTCCCACAGGAGACAGTTCTCCATGAACTTCTCCAATCTGAGTCCATCCCATGGGCAACAGTTCTCCATGAACTGCTCCAATGTGGATTGCTCTTCCACAGGGTGCAGCCATTCAGGCACAGCCTGCTCCAGTATGGGTCCCCCACAGGCTCACAAGAATGAAACCTGCCTTAGCATGGGCTCCTCTCTCCAAACGTTCCTGTCACAACCCTGCTCCAGCACAGGCTTCCCATAGGTTCACAGCCTCATCTCAGGCAGCCACCTGCTCTGGCATGAGGATCCTCCACAGGCTGCAGGTGGATCTCAGCATCCCCATGGTCCTCCATGGGCTGCAGGGGCACAGCTCCATCAGGGGAATCTCAGCTCCAGCAGCTGAAGCACCTCCTCCTACTCCTCCACTTGGTATCTGCATAGATGTTGCTNAATACATCTTAAAAACACCTTCCCTCCACCTTTCTCTTCTTCCAAGCTCTACCTCCTCCCCCAGGGAGATGAAGAATGGGGGCTATGGTCAGTTCATCACCTGTGGTTTCTCCTGCTCTTCAAGGAGAGGCAGTCTTCCCCTGCTCCAACATGAGGTCCCTCCCACAGGAGACAGTTCTCCATGAACTTCTCCAATCTGAGTCCATCCCATGGGCAACAGTTCTCCATGAACTGCTCCAATGTGGATTGCTCTTCCACAGGGTGCAGCCATTCAGGCACAGCCTGCTCCAGTATGGGTCCCCCACAGGCTCACAAGAATGAAACCTGCCTTAGCATGGGCTCCTCTCTCCAAACGTTCCTGTCACAACCCTGCTCCAGCACAGGCTTCCCATAGGTTCACAGCCTCATCTCAGGCAGCCACCTGCTCTGGCATGAGGATCCTCCACAGGCTGCAGGTGGATCTCAGCATCCCCATGGTCCTCCATGGGCTGCAGGGGCACAGCTCCATCAGGGGAATCTCAGCTCCAGCAGCTGAAGCACCTCCTCCTACTCCTCCACTTGGTATCTGCATAGATGTTGCTCTGCCCAAGGACATTGTTTTTTTTTCTTGAAGATGTTATTACAAAGACATTACTGTCCTTTGTGATGGGCTCAGCCTTGGTCAGGAGTAGGTTGGCCTTGGGACAAGCTGGCATTGGCTCTGCCAGACATGGGGAAAGCTTCTGGCAGCTTCTTACAGAAGCCACCCCTGTAGGCCACACAAAACCAATAAAGATATTAATTCACCACAAACTACCAAAGTGTTTAAACACCTCGGGTAGATAGTGGTTTTTGAATCCTAAATTTTTTTCCACTAAAAGAGATTTTGATAGGTGGATGATTTAGACAAGAAGATTTAAAAAAATCCCACAGAGATGACAGGACTTAGAAATAGCCTAAGATTCTAAAATTATCTTCAGATTGTGCTTTAAGTGATCCTATTAAACTTCCATTGTCAAATAACTCCATTTTAGTATTGAGGAGTAAATCAAACTCTTCACCATCCTCTCTCTCCAGCAAGCATCAGGACTGCTCATCAAAACAAATCTTACTGCAATACCCTACTGGAAAACTAAGCATCTGGCAAAATTATGTTACTAATTTGTTTTGAAAAACATAACCCAACATAAAAGTGCAAACAGAGCAGATGACACTTGGCAAAAGTTTGAATTCCATTTATTTTCAAATTATATTAGCAGCAGAGTTTTGGGGTTTTGTGGAAAGCTTTTTTAGTTAGTGGTCATTTGTTTGTTTTTAATTGTTTTTATTTATTAGAATTTGGTTGTTCACTTGGGGGCTTTGTTAGATTTTTTTTTCCCTTGAGTTGTTTTGTTTTGTTTTTTTTTTTGTGTCAGCAATTCTAAAAGATTATTATTACAATCATGCAAAAGACACAGATAACTTGAAAATCTGTATGCTTGGGATCCCATCATGTTCTTGAAACCATTCTGGAGTCCTTTGTGAGCAAAAGGTTGGGGTATGAGAACTGACACAAGGCTCCAGAATTTTAGAATATAAAATCATCTAGAATGTTAGCAACAGAAGAAGGAAGACACTTGATTTTTTTTAAACAGTATAGTAAGAAAACTTTTTTAAAATCTCCAGGTTTTTTTATAAATTAAGTTAGAAAACACTACACAATTGTTAACAATGCTAGATTGGCCTAAGTATCCTAAGTAGACTTCCAAAACCAGTTTAGAGTGAGAAGACACATATTGCATATTGAGATAGCTATCAATTTTAAGAGGTAGATGACAATATTAATCTACTAGCAGTAGAACTTTTATGTAAATATCATTAAATATTGCCTATACAGTGTCCCTATATTTGTAAGAGTGCAAAGAGAAGGAAAAACACTGCCTCTCATCTAAAAGCAACTGTATTCATCTAATTCTTTGGTCTACATCACCAGCTCTTCTGGAGATGCCAGTGGGGGGAATGGAAGGGTTAGTAAGGCAAGGAAAAAAAATAAAATCAACCCTATTTGTGTCTGTAGGCAAACACACCATCCAGACTGCAGTGAGGGTGCCTGAGCTCACAGCACAATCCTCAGGACAGCTTGGCTACACTGAGTGGAAACAGCAGAAGCCCTCACAGGCAGAAAAAGAAGCATCAGAAGTCGTGCACAGTACTTGCCACGATGCCAATTCAGACTCATTGCCTAATGTATTTATGAAGGTGCTTCACTGCTGGAAAAGCATTTCTGTTCCTATTCACCCTGTCCATCAGATTTCTGGGTTACCATTAAGAGGAAAAAGCAGTAAGTAATAGCAGTACTGATGGAAAGGCTTTGTCACAGTGATGATCTGAGTGTGGTGCTAACCTGCCAGCATCTGTAAAATGTTGGCTGTTACTAAAAGCATCCATCTCAAGGTGTTAAAAGCACTGCTCAGTACAAAAATGGGATGACAATTTTTCTGTCCTTTGGATAGTCTTCAAATTTCTCAAGGTACCATCTGAAAAACAAAGAAAAATCCGATGAATATTGAGTCTTCAAAACACTGCTGAGGAAATGAAATAATCATACAATGTGTTTGATTTAATCCATACATGTTTTTGTCTACAAACAACAGCAAAAAAAAGCCTTTATAACCTTCTCTGGATAGAAAAATGGCATTGACTGCACTCATCCTAATGACATCTAATCACCAAATATAACAAAACTAAGTTACAGCTGCCAGCCATGGGAAATCAAGCCAATAGATGTGGTGAGATATGTCAGGGAAGGAATAACCCATTCTTTCAAAATGTACGGTGTTACACATACTGAGTATTTAAACATTTTAGAATTAGAGGGAGAAAAAATAAAATCAAAAACATGTCATTGCATAATGACTTCATATGGAAGCAAGGGATACTTGACTCACTGGAATGAGCGTCCCATTCTGCATAGGAACATCTTTGGCTGCAGTTATAATTTGGGTAATCAAACTGAACATGACAAACATTGCACGTGCTTTATTGCTAACACCCCTCAAAGACCACCACTATTTTCAAATCCAGACAATTAAAAAAAATGCAGAGCACTATCAGATATTATTTGTGTTTTCACCTTCCATAGCAAGCATGTTTACTCCCATTTTTGAATATTCATTCTTCTGCTTCTCTGAAATAAAAGAACTAAGTTCACCTGGGCTCCTCAAAGGTGCAGATATTCATAATATCAATAGCTAACTGCAAGATCAAGGCTGGAATAAACAGAACAAAACATGCAATGCACGATAACCTGCATCTAGGGAATACAATTATTATCCTATTTACCCTTTTCAGTCATTTATTCTAAGTTTCTTAAATAAAAAAACTACAGTAACATGTTCCTTCATGTACATGGATTTGCTATTTTTAATTGCTTGGGGCTTTTTTTCCTGTACCCCTATTCCATTTTCATGCATTTTTCCTTTAGTGTAATTAAACTTCCTTTAAAAACATTTAGCTTTTCTTGATGTTCTGAAATATGGTCATCAAGGCTTAAGATTGATGGAAACCAACCATGTAATTTGAACCTGAAGAAGGTAATATACAAGGAGAGACAGGAGAACCTGTCCTTGCTTCATCTGGCAAGGAGGAGACACTCAGAATTCAACTGGATGAGCCCTGGGCAACTGGGCAGAGCTTTGTGGTTTGCCTCACACCAGTTGACTGGACAACCTTCAAATGCTCCTCCCAATTCAAGATACTCTGCTCACTAATAGCAGGTGATAAAACAGGAAGAGATGGTCATAGGCAACAGGTTTGGAAGGCTCAGGTTGGATAGTGGAAGAAACTCATTCACTGGGAGGGTATTACAGACCCAGAACATCCTACAAACAAGGGGCAGGAAAACCTCTATTTGTGGAGGTTTTCAGGACTCCATTAGACAGAGACATGGCTGCCCTCACAGATGGTCACTATTTTTTTTCAACCTGTTTCCTCCTTAAATTCATGTTTATTTTCTCTTTTGCCACTAAATTTCAACATGACAACCAAAGCAGGAAGCTGAAAATGACCAAAATAAAATTAACATGTTCAAATTCTTTTAAACATGATATTCCTTAATGAGAATTCTTTCAGGAAACTAGTCTGCCCAAACTATGGTCCTTCTTGTTAGCAGGAAAGCCACACTATAAATACAGTACATGAACAGTCAGAATGTTTAGAGCAGAGACTTGATTAAGTATCATCAGAACTGTTATCATAATGTCCATACAATTGATTGTAGACAATATGATGCAGACACGACTATAAAAAGTGTGCCTGTTGAAGACAGCTTGGGTGGTTTTCAAAAACTTAGTATATTAGAGAAACAAGTCTGAGAAAGGAAAGTATAGCATTTGATTAATTAAGACAATATTGCTAAACTTGTCTGTAATCTTTACAGATCCAAGATGAACTATCTTCATTTAAACATTATTTTGACCACCTTGTTGTACTGTTTTTATGCTCTGTACTGTTCTGCTGAAATTGTGCAGTACTTATTCTTCTCAGAGTATTCTCTATCATATTCTGCCCTACAGCAGCAGTCTCTTTCACAAGACTTGCTCTGCAACATCCCTGTAGGATGAGGCATAATTTGTGAAATGGAACTGCAGTATGGCATAGAGGCAACAGAACTGACAAGGCAGGAACACTTACTTGTGGTGTTGTCTTGCCCTTGAACCCAGGATGAAGAGAGTACACAATGCAAATGCAAGGCTTTCAATGGTGCAGCAGGCAAGGGCAAACCCAAACCATTCCAGGATCTCTCCAAAAAAGTTGGCTCCACTGACATACTCGAACATTCCTCCTGAAAGCAGGACAGAGTTACTTCAAAATACTTTAGTCAAGATGTTCAAAGTTACCTTTTCTGTATACCAAGAAGGAGCTATAGCACCTATGTCTCTATTTGATCTTTAAAGGCAGTGGAGACAGCATTTTTCAGTTCTATGTACTATGAAGGATCACTTCAGACCTCATTCTAAGACAGACCTTTTGTAGCTACACTTTTCCTCTTTAAATAAAGAAAAGCAGATTTACTAGCATCAGAAGCAAGTACATGCCTTTGTGAATATTACTTAATGACGTGTTCTTTGATCATACACTAAAACTTTTGTAAAATATGTAAAAATAGGAGGCATACTCCCCCTGAGTCCCAGAAAATACTCATAGGGTTAGTCAGCCTGAAACTTTTCATTTCTTTAAGTACTTTAGAAAATAAGTTAACTATGAACAATACAATTATTATGAAGTAAAGTTCCAAATTTATTCTCTAGCTTACAAAGATGTTGCACTTTTGTTCCCATTCCTCATCAGATCTGCTGTTTCAATGTCTACACTCAGTGAAAATTTGGCAGTCTGTGTTAAATTAATTGTATAGACAATTGTGCATAAACAATTGGTACTCAGCTGCTGGGAATTTTATAAATTAAGAATTTCACCCTAATTCCAAAGCTGGTGTACAAATGGATAACATCTCAGTATGTGCTTTACAAGTGGGACTAAACAAACAAGTATTTGGCAAATGTAATAGAGGACATGTTTTCACCTTGCTCTGATTACACTACTTTTGTGACAAAAGAAAAGTGAAATTCAAGCACTTAAACTAGATAAGCAACAACAAAAAGACCAGCTCCTCCTGATCTTACAGCAAATAACATAATTCCTTCAGAACCTTCTTGTACACTGAACACAGTACAGTGTGTTCCTATTCATTTTTCACATGAGCACTTCAATTTACATCTATTAAAATTATAATTATTTTCACCTTCTTTGTGAAAAATAACAGTCTACCTTAGATATCTTAGTTCTTACAGTTTTATTAAAAGTTAACAACCAAGAAAAAGCAACAACTAAGAGAAAAAATGTAGTGAGACAACAGAATTCAGAGGTAGTATTATCTTTCTGCTCTCAGTGACTGTAATGTACCCATAAGAGTGCCTGTTTCCAAAAGTGACAATAAACATTAACATTTCAATATAGGCTCCATAAGAAAGCCTTTCATATTTTCCCATAAAGGCCAGAATTCATAATAGCAAATTCATTTGGATTTCTGGCCCCTTTTCCCTGTGTCTCCCTTTTCAAAATTGTTGCTGTTCTCCAATTACTTCAGGTACCTCCCTCTTATATGGGACATGAGATGGGTCACATGCTGAGTACTTTCTTCATTCCCCCGCTGCCCCCACACTGAGTTAATACTTTAGGTCTTTCTTCTCCACCCACCTACTGATTCTCTGAAAAGCTGGGCAATGCTGTTACATTTTTACCCCTTTAAAAAAATATAGCCAACGTTGGTTAAGAAACACAAAGATTTGCACAAGCCAAGTGATATAATGAAACAGATTCCTTACAATACTTGGCTTAAGAGGAAAAAAATGTTTCCCACACTATAAAATCACTTCCTGTGGTGGAAAACAAAATGCTATTTCCAGTTATCTCTTATACCATAAATTACTATCTCCTCTAAAATACACCAAGCTTTAGAAGGCTATTTTCACACAATCATTTTAGGTTGGAAGGAATCTCTTAAGATAATCTTGTCCAGCCACCACTGTTGAAGCAGGATCAGCCAGAACAGGTTGCCCAGAACTACATCCAGTCTGGTTTTGAGTCTCCCTCCAATCTCTCTGAGCAACCTGCTCCACGCATGTGTGTTTGACCACCCTCACAGCCAAAAAAAAGTCAGATATAATTTTATGTGCTCAAATTTTGTGTCCACTGCCTCTGGTCCTGTCACTAGGCACCGCTAAGGAGAGCCTGGTTCTCTGTTCTTCGTAATATATAAACTTTGGTAAGATCTCCCTTGTCAAGAGAGCCTTCTCTTCTCCAGTCTGAACAGTCCAAGCTCTCTCCACCTCTTCTTATATGAGAGATAGTTCTTTTTGTTGTATTAATTTCTGTACCATTTTACTTACCTCTTGGTATCTTGTAACCAGTTTCCCCTGGTTTTCTCAGATTTCTGAGAATATGATCAGAATGAATATTGATGGCCATGCCAATCAACCATCCTAAAAAACCTGCAGAGAAATATTGAAAATACTATATTTAATGCACTATGTTTGTTCAGAAAACAAATTACAGTCAGATATCACATTAGGCATATTGTCTCAAAGCAGCAGTAATGTAAGCAGCATAAACAGTTCTGGTGACACCCTGCACAGTCCCAGTCCCACGCTGTGCTCTTCAATCAGTAGAGCTCACAGTATCAACAGCTCCCTAGATGGGAAATAGCACTGTAAAAATGAAGTTTATTCTTATGTTGCTAGACTTATATAAATGTATGTGTGCACATATATGCGGATGTAATGTGTAGGTTTCCCTAACTTCAACACAGAAAAACAAATATGCTAAAATTTTACACACTGAAAGAAACAGCCATTTTTAATCTTCCCAGAGGGACACACATTAGCCCCACTCTCCTTTGACTATTTTACTGATAGCATGTCAGAATTTCCCCAAAAGATTTCTGTGCAATAAAAGGAATACAACTGTGAAGGAATTAACGTACCATTTACTCGTGCCATTCAGCAAAGTGGTTTAGCCATTTATTATAGCCTTTCACAGAAACTGAGATTGTTGTCACATTCTGCATCCTTATGTTGCCATGAGGGTGGGATAAATCAAAAGGAATTTAGGATTGAAATTCATTATTTTTATCCCTTGGCAACATGTTAGACCTATGTTATCTTCCCTTGAAGGCAGCATTCCCTGCTGATACGTAACAGATAAGGTCTGTGTTTTGAGGTTAACCAGTGCCTCATCTCAGATTCTGTGATTAGTTTTTCCAACAAGATACAATCATCTGGAGCATCCAGATACCTATCAATATTAGGAGAGACACTGGTAATCCACATCCGTTGCCTACAAGATTATATCCAGATTTGGACAATGCATACATGCTCTTCGGGTTTGATGTGTGAAGAGAGCAGAGGTGACACATCTGCTTAATTGCCTGGTTGCCAGATAAAAAGCTTCATGCAACAGTTGAGGTGCTGATGTTCTGTAACCTGCACCTTGTGAGTTACAGGTGCTGTTCTGCTTTGCAGAGATGCTACTAAAATGTGTTTTGATGCACAAAAGAGTTAGCCATCAACATTTGAAGGAAGTAGCTGAATAGGAACTTAAAGGAGTAAGAAAAGACATGGCATACTGCAAAGGGTTTGAAGAAGCTAAAGCAAGCAAAGGAAGAAAGCAGTTTCCAACTAAAAGTGCAGACAAATTAGGAAAGGACACAAGGGTGAGGCACAGAGGTGTTGGTGTCCTGTTTGTAGCAGTCACCACTTCAGGGTATCACCAGCTCTCTTGGTAAATTGACAAGCTCTTTATTGGCATACAGGTGTAAGGTTCATGCTGAAAGATTACGACCTTGTTCTTGGGTTGCAAGCTCATGGTTCTGCATTTGAAGGAGAACATTCCTGTTTCCTCTGAAAACAGACAGATTCACTGCTCTGAACTAAACCAACACACAGTCCAGAGAAACCATGAGGAAATTACACCAAAACCATATTCCTGCTCCAAATCAATTCCTGCTGTAGATATAAGTTACTGTGTTTCCCAAAACAGACAAACTATATAATAAGGTTCCACAGTCAGAGAACACATCACTTGTTTGAAACTTCTCACCACGATAGTTCATCAGCCTGACTTCCCCAAATTTCTGTCTTCACTGGAAACTTATCTCCTTTCAGCTTCCAGATATTGAGCCCTGGTTGGCTGCTATTTGTAGACACTCTCTCCTTTATCTTCCACATATAACTTCATACAGCTTAAGAAATATCATATTAACTACCAGGAAATATGCTTTCTTGCTATGATTATTTTTTAATATTCTAGTAATATTTTTTTAGTAATTTTAAACAGAAGCTTAAAGACACTGTCAGATATTTTGAAGTACTAGAACATAATAGTCTAGTTGTTCAAGGAGTACCCAGTGTACAATACTTCACTTTGGCATTTGCTTTGACAAAAGCCATAAGCATAAACTGCAGGTATTTGGAGGCTCCCAGCTGGGATGAATACCAAATATCAATTATAAATTGCTAAGATCCAATTATGTTGGTATGAACTACAAAACAAAAAAATTCCAAAATATATTCTAATTACAGGAATAAAAAAAAGAAAAAAAGTCTTCAGTTTAGCTGTTTAATGGGCATGCCAAATTTTATCTCAAGATTTGTTGGACTTACAATCTCAAAAAAACAGTAGTGGTCACACTATTAAAGTGGTTTATATGTATACCAGGAATCTTCACTTCCTTAGTTTTCAGGATAACTTTTTAAAGCACTATATTGACTAACAATAGTCACCAGAGCAACACTTCACTTCTAGTACCACTTAGTGGTACTAGAAATATATATAAGCATATATTTCAAACTGGTATTATTTGGAAGAAAAGCAAACAAACAAAACCACAAATACAAACCAAACTAATTCATGCACAGAAGTATTCATAACTAAAGGCAGATTAATTGTCATTTATATATTTGCATCTTTTAGAAATCCTTGAAACTTAAAAACCCCACCACCCAAAAGTACCCAAGGAAACTTGAGCACCAAGTATTATTAACTTGATTTTTTAAAAAGATATTTGAGTAAGGAGGAACTGATTTATGGCTCCTTAATCATGATTCATTCACAGCACTGTATTGAGAGGTCTTTCAATAACGGTACTGAAAACAAAACCTGCCTGGCTTCAGTCTTCAACAGTTTTGATCAACACTCTTTTAATCTTTTTTTTTTTTTTTTGATTCTGATTTAAGGAAAGTGGAAATTTTAAATGACCAAGAAAATTTCAAATATATTCTAGTGCCCTCTGAAGTCATTCCCTTGTACCTCAACTTCTCTATTTTTAGTGCACAAACAGAACTGCCTCCTAACCTTGGCAAGAGAATTTACTTATACTGAAATTGCTTCAACCTTATATTCATGACAGCACTCAGCACAGTCATCCTCTATTGTCATCCAAAATAACACTGGAATAAAGACAAAAAATATCTTTTTTTGGTTGTAAAAGGCTTGAGAAATAAAGGAGAAACACTAACTTGCTCTGGCTACAGAATAACAAAAAGAAGGGTACTGACTCAGATCAAGGATCTGCACAGTCCAGTACTCTGCCTTTGACTGATGAGACAAAATACTCTGGTTTACCTTCAGATGAAAATAATCTTTCTGTAAAGATTTCATTAGGAAATGATACTATCATTTTGACAATACGCAAAAGTAGATGCCTAGGAAACAAAAAAATTGAGTAAATAAAATACTTTGTCTCTAAATACCTTAGTCTTTTAATCATATCCCTGGCTTCAAGTATAAATGTAACCTCACTTCCCAATTGGGAGTGAATGACCACCCCCTCCACCCCTTCCTCGTGTGGCCAGTTTTGTCATTTGACAAAGCCACCCCCCAATTACAAGGGCATCTGGATTGGTGCCTGTGTGTGTATCCAGTGTAGATATCCTGACACCAAGGAGTTGTAGCATTTGCCATGGTATGTCGGTAGCTAGCAGCTATCCTTGCTAGATTTTTTACTCCATGAATTTGTTACTTTAGTTTAATCTACAGAAAAACTTTACTTCTACTAAACCTGCATGCTGCTGGTTCCATGTAAGGCTTCAAGCTTCTACAAGAAAAAAAAAAAAACCACATGACCTGGATTTACTTGGCTGTTCAAGAGTAAAGATGACAATCAGATCATCTAGCACTGCAGAAAGAAGTGTCAGTTCACAGGTTAAAAAAGGTTAAAAGGCCTCCAGCTACACCAATGAGAAAATTATGAGAAGACTTTTAAAATGGCACTGAAGATACTATAAAATCACAATAAAAAATTAAGAGCTATGAAGACAGAGGAAAATGACAGCTGATGTTCTCATAACACGATTTAACTCACCTGCAATGAAGCGTGAGTCGCCCAGCCAGCCTGGAGGGTAAGTGGCATAGGTGGTTAAGCTCCGGCCCTGCAAGTACCCGTTGAAAACACAGAACAGAAGCGCTAACACAAAAGTGAAAAACGGCGTTGGCTTTCCTTCACGGATCAGAAGAGGAAAGATGAGTGCCCTGAAGCGAACAAAGAAAAGAAAATTTATTGTATTAAGCACAAAAAAAAGATAGTTTCGAAGCCCAAACACTGTCCACACTATTTTGAACTTTGCATCCAAAGCAATTACTTTGGTGAGAGGAATAAAGACAACTGATATTAAGCACAGTCCATTTTCGTTCCTAAACCCTCAGTTGTATCATCAAACTTTCTGAGATGAGCTAGGAAACAGGACCCCTCCACTAAATTCCCCCAGCATACCTAGGGGGAAAGTCAATCCCCTTTAAATTAACTTAATTGACCTCAGTTTCCTCCCTACCCTGTAAGCCAAAACATTAATTGCTTCACCTTGACAGTTTTGGTCTACTCTATGACACCTCTAAAGACGTGACAAACCCACAATTGCCATCCCATTTGGGAAAGGAATCTTGATTGCTTTTCCTGGGGGATTATGCAAGTAAACAAACTAGCTCCAAACAAGAAGAGCAGGTGAATAGTCTTGTGCTCTTTCTTGTGGAACTAGCCAACTCCCAATTGTCTATTGATTTAATTATGATCTATAATGATACAGAAGCAGGATCACTGAAGCCTGAGCATTCTTCACGTGTTCTCCATCTACCCAAGGATGACTGCTTCAAGATAACCTTTCCAAAGGAAGTCCAGCTCTAACAGCTTTCAAGAAAGAGCAATAAATTCATTACAGGATTATTTAAAGCATGCAATGCTACAACAAACAGAACTAGATAACAGAGGTCTCTTCCAGTCTACATTCACCTACAGAGTAGTCTTAGGTTTGGCAATAGCAACAGGCAACTGGAAAAAAATGAAACTGCAGCATAGCTCAGCTTTTTGTACAAACCACTGCCTCACGTTCCTAGCTATTCCCAGACATCAAGGATGAGTTAAGATCCCATGTAAAAACTAATGTCTTCACGCTTAAGAATAGAAAAAGGGGGAGCAAAGACACAATTGCAGATTTTCAAAGGCAGCCTCCAGGCCAGCCGTATGTCATATACCTCCCCACCACAAGGCTGTGGAATACACTTGGTCAAAAACAAGAGCTTTTCTCAATAACTACGAGAAAATAATAGATCAGCCACAAATGTGGCTTAAAATAAACCTGAAAAATCTAACCCTCCTGTCTTGGTAGCAAGTTTACTTGTGGAGTATGACAAGTAGCTACTGTCCATAACTTTAGGGAACAGCAGGATCGCACCTGGGCTCCAACTAAGCTGCCTTCTCCAACTATTTTTACAAAATGCCTGAATACTGTTGACTACCTGGCAACATAGGGCACTCAGCCTCAGCTTTGCCAGTATTTTAATGAATCATTGAATATGCTGAGCTGTAGAAACACACAAGGCTCATCCAGTCCAACTCCTGCAACGAACACTATGTTGAAAGACAATGTTGAACAATATAATTAGAGAATTGCTATTGTTTAGCAACATCAAGATTATAGCAGTACACGGTGCTGAACTTTCCTTGTTGTAACACAGTGACCTTAAGACAGCCTGGTCAATCCACTGCTGAAGCGGGAGTCGCCACGAAGCACAGCAGCAGCAGAGGGATGGAGCGGCGCGCTGCGGGAGCGCCAAGCGCTCCGCTTGCACGCTGGAGCATCCCAGCGCACAGCACAGCGCGCACAAGGCAGCCGGCTCCGCATCGCCACGGCTGATCACCCAGAAACCGTAACAACACAGGACATATCTTAGTCTAGCGAAGCAGAAGAGACATCAGTGACTATCATACTAAGTAACAAACGCTAATTAACAGCACCTCAACCCCTACGGTCGGGAAGCAGCATCCAGGTATCTATATGAAGACCGATCCCTTCCCTACCACCAGCACGGCAGGGAGCCGCCGCCATCCGCCCCAGCCCCGCCGGTGCCCGCGGGCAGCGCCGCCCGCCCGGCCCCGCACCTGTGCGCGTAGTGCAGGAGGAAGCAGCCCAGCAGGACGCGGTTGGGCCGGGCGGCCGCGACCGCCCCGCCACAGGCGGCGAGCCCGAGCGGGACGAGGAGGGAGGGCAGCTCCTGCAGCGCCCAGGCGGGGCGGGCGGGCAGCAGCCAGCCGAAGCGCCGCGAGGAGTACCGGCCG
>VZRH01000342.1:1446964-1479304 GCA_013397555.1 Urocynchramus pylzowi | reverse complement strand
CTACCCCGAGATCGTGAAGGAGAACGAGCTGTTCGAGCGGTACTACCGAGAGCTGGGCATCGTGCCCGCCGGAGAGTGGGACGCGTTCATGGCGGCGCTGCGGGAGCCGCTGCCCGCCACGCTGCGCATCACCGGCTACCGCAGGTACGGGCTGGGGGCTCCCGGACAGCGCTGCCAGAGCCGCCTGGCACAGGGGGAGGCGTCCCGCCCACGGCAGGGGGGTGGAAATACCCGCTCCTTAGGGCTCCTTCCAACCCGAGCCATCCCATGATTGTGTGATTCTCCATCCGGTGCCCCTCCGGGTGTCTCTCGCATGCAGCCACGCCAGAGAGATTCTCCACTGCTTGAAGGAAAAGTACTTCCGAGAGCTGCAGGACCTGGAGGTGGATGGCCAAAAAGTGGAGATGCCGCAGTCGCTGAGCTGGTGAGTGACCTGGAGGCGAGATAAGGCATTCTGCATGTTCCCGGCAAACAGCCTGGCTCATCGGTCTCTTTCTTCTGCCTCTGTTCTTTTCCCGTCTCTTTTCCACCAGGTATCCTGAAGAGTTAGCCTGGCACACTAACTTGAGTAGAAAAATCTTACGCAAGTCCCCACAACTGGAAAAGTTTCATCAGTTTCTGGTTAGCGAGACGGAATGTGTAAGTTTTGGATAGATCTTGATTTTTTTCTTGCATATCCTGAGCAATGCTTCAGTGAAATACATTATGAAAGATGGAGACTGCCTTTTCTCCCAGAAGTTGAGTAGCTCAGAAGAAACTGGATTTTTGTGGTGCAGTTGGCAGTGATGCATCCAATGATTCTGGTGCATAACTGCAGCTACAAATACTTACCTAAACTAATTGTATTTTTTTGTTGTTGTTGGGGATGTTAAAATGAGTCCCTGTAAAATAATCAGGTGCTGTTAGAAACAAAATGTTTAAACCTGGTAAAAAGTGCATGCATCGGCATGACAACACTTGAATGATGGATGTTTGTCACTTGATTTGAGCCAATTTCTCCTCTCTTTTGAGTGGAAACTGCAGAATTAGTACAACTGGAGTAAATATGCAATTATTAGAAATTACAATTGGATGAAATACTGTGATTTTTTTTTTGTTAAATTCTAACAGAATTAAATCCTAAGTTTATAGTAGTGTGTTTCTGACTGCTTTCTTATTTTACTACATAGCAATTTAAAAGTTTTATTGCAAAAGAAATACATTCTTTCATGGAATAAAAACAAATTTAATTTATTTTTTCATTTCAAGGGAAATATCAGTCGTCAGGAGGCTGTTAGTATGATCCCACCTCTGCTGCTTAATATTAGCCCTCATCATAAGGTAAGTCTAGAATATAATGTGTACTAAAGTTTTTCCCTGAAATTAGCTTAATTGAAATTATAAATCACAAGAGCAGTATCAGGGCTGATACACAGTTCTGTTTTGAGTTGGTACATTTTAGGCTTTCTGCACATCAGCAGCAACACTCAACTAATGTTCAGATCACAAAAACACTATCAGAGGAACATCTGCTTTTTCAGCTGTGTGTAATGCCCTGCAAGAAACACTTTGATTTTAGGTAGTTGCATAGTCTTATTTTCAAAGTGTAAATGTGTTTAGCTGCATCTGAGTTATGTATTCTTGTTACAATCTGCTGTTAAAGTAAAGTGACTGTTTTTAACTTCCTCTCTCCATCACACTGTGAACACATGTAGTTTTCAAGATGCAAGTGTTAATATTCCCTGCCTTGTAGGTTTCACTCCTCTATGCCTTTTGAAGAAGCTGAAAAAAAATCTATTCTATAAATAATCTGTTAGATGAAGTATTTTGGGTGAGCTCTTGGTGGTGGCTAAACACTATAGGGTGCTAACTTGAACTGAAGTGTGTAAGGAATGCCCATGGTATTTTCTTAGGGCATACCATAGGAATGAGGATATCTGGTAGCAAACTTTCTGTTCTGACTTTGTGATGTTTTCATACTCTGTGCTTGTTTGCAGACCAAATCTGTCAGCCTTACTCTCTTAATCTGTTAAATTAATGAGCTAGTTGCCTTGCTTTCTCAAGCAGCCACATTGTGCTCTTCTTTCTTAAATTTTCATGCAGTATCTTAAAATTTTGTGTTTATCAAACTTCTAACATGTGTTTTAAAGACTAGTTCATACACAGTTGTTTGTGTATTAACAGTACTTAGCATACATAACTTTTCACTTTTTATTCTCCTACTTTCACCCCAACCCACTGTATGACAGCTATGGCTGTTTTATGTGAGACAAGGTCTTCTCATCTCTTTTTAAGTGAATAATAAATTGAAAGTCTCAGTCCTGATGTGTCACAGGTGTATTTTGATTTTTGTCTGGAATTGAACAGGTGGTGAACACATTCATTTTAATGTAAAACACAAATTGTGGGAATATTTTTGCACACACCTTACATTGTACATGATAAGCTAGCAGAATATAGGCTTTATAATGGGTAAATGTTTCATTTGGGTGAGTATTGCAGCATTTTCCAGAAATGTGTGTAAGATTTCATAAATCAGACTAAGTATAGGTTCTTTATCCTCTCTTGTGCTAAAACAGCAAGTGTTTAATGATGTAACGATGTCCTGACTTGTCATTTAGGGCCTTTCATGGTCCTTAGTGCCTTATCTTAGGAGCTGCTTGTTAGGACCAGAATTGCAGGTTACTTTTGCTTAACCAGCACGTTCTGTATGTCACGTCTAACATGCTGATTCCATCTTCCACAAGGATAAAATGAATGATTGTCAAACATTCCTGTAGCTGTGTTCATTTTTAATCTATTTTTCCCATTTAGTTTTCCCCTCCATCCGTTTGCTGGACAGTTTTAGCCTGTGTTTAGCCTTGTATATTCTTCATCATCTTTTGCATTATCTGCAAAAGTAGAAAACAGTAGCATCACATCTCTTAATTTAAACAGCAGATCTGACACTGTCTTGCAGGGTGTGCTCCATGATGCGTTAGCGCTGCTGCATGGCAGCACTTACCACACATCCCCTGGAGCTCTCTTTGTGTCTCTCTGGGGGCTGAGTCCTGGTTCAGTCTTGTTCATTCAAGCCAGGGGCTTGCATGAGGATCTGAGCAGATCGTTCCCATCCTTTATCCTGTTGCATGATCTCAGCTGACTTTTACTGGAGCCAAAGGTCCAGGAGGTAGACATATGTTTCTGAAAATCTGTGCCTAGGCAAGAGGAAAGGCTCTAAGCTTCCTTGCTTAAGAGAACAATGTGAGATGTCGGTTGTTTTGCTGTGAAAGTGACTCTACCAATAACTCTATCACAAGCTGAGTTAGTGATTAATTAGGAGGGAGAAATACACCCACAAGGATGGGTTGGTGTCTCGGCTGTTATGTTCAGCTGCCTCAGGGCAGTTCAAACACTTCGCAAGTGCTTCCAAGATAAAGAAGCAGGAGACTATACTGCCCTGATTTTGTACCTTGAAATGTAAATGTGTGGGGAGGAACAACAATTAATTTTTATAAAATCTGTATAAACTACTGCCTCTGATTAATTTATTAATAAAGAAAAGTTCTATTTGTTCTTGAATGTAACTTTGTCTTCAATATAGGTGTATGTATGTAAAGTTGCAGATAACTTCAGTTGGAATTGTTTGTGAACTGATAAAAGGATCATATCCTCAAATCTGTATTCGGGTTCCTCTTTCAAATTTTATTTCAGCTGATGTTTTTGTTCCCTACAAACTAAAGTCCTCTATATTTTCAACCTTTCAAGGTAAAGCATACAAGAAACAGAATTGTACTTTGTTCATTTTAAATTGGTGTTCAGAACAATCATAATTCTGCATATTCAAAAATACCTAATTTAAACAAGAGCATAGTAAATTTCTCAAGTACTGAAAAAGTACAAGGCAGGAATTTTAAAGATTTTCTTATGTTTGTAGATTCTAGACATGTGTGCTGCTCCTGGATCTAAGACTGCACAACTCATTGAAATGTTGCATGCAGACATGAATGTTCCTTTTCCCAGTAAGTATGGAAAATTAAAAACTTGTGACTTGGAATTTCTGCTTTTCCTTGTAGTAGATTGTTTTTAATGTCACACATGAGTAACTGCATTTAACTACATACTGAATTCCTCAAGGGGTTGTTATGAGATGAAAGGTACCCATTTGAAACTTCATGGGCTTCCTTTGCTTGAAAAACAGACATGAATTAAATGTATCTTTACAGTTCAGATTACAGTACATGTGATCAGAGCTTTATTTCTGTATATAAATCAGGTTTACTTAGTCGATGGCAGCCCATGAGCCTCTGTGCTTTCATGGTGTCCAGCAAACACTGGATTAAGCTGCTTTAGACTTGAAGAAATCGTGATATTTATCGTTTTTGTAAGCTTCAGAATCTTTATTTTTGGTTAGATGATCACAGAAAATTGACACTGTAAAGTTGTAGAGAATGTGTGGATTCTTTCTGCATTGTACTGAAAATTTGCTGATGTAGAGATTGTCTTTGGTGACAGTGGGGGTTTTTTTCTGTTTTAGAGGTTTTCCTTTCAAAAGTTGAAGGGCCCTTGGCTGTGTCTTACTGCCACAGGATGGGAGCTAAAACTCTTGAGACTATGACACATCAGTTAACCTTCAATATGCTCTAAGTTATTTTATGCTCAGTAAGGGCTCCCCTATTCATGATCTGTCTTTTAAGTAAAAATCTCTAGTGAAAGGTTTACAGAACTTTCAGAGATAAGGTAATAAGCTATGTCAAATTATTTATCTGTTGAATAGTAAAGCCTTTTCCCACTATTTTATGTTCCCAGGCGGTTTTGTAATTGCCAATGATGTCGACAACAAGCGCTGCTATTTGCTGGTTCATCAGGCTAAGAGATTAAACAGTCCATGCATCATGGTGGTAAATCATGATGCCTCCAGCATTCCTAACCTTCAAATAGATGTTGATGGAAGAAAAGAGATCCTCTTCTATGACAGGATTTTATGTGATGTCCCCTGCAGGTACCTTGCATGTAAACTTGAATACATGGATTTTATTGCTTTAAGTGCAGGGCTATTTTTTTTTATGTTACTGAATTGTGCCTTTTGAGTAGCTTAGTGAGTTAGGGTTTGTAGTTTGGAATGTCTTTGAAGTGTGGGGATATAGAATCGAGGTGAATTTTTTCGGTACTTAAACTTTATCAGTTGAAGGGCTTCAAATTTTGACCTTATGTTCAGGACACTGAAATACAAAGACAGTGAGGAAGCAAAACAGAACAGTGTAGGAGAGCTAGTTACAAGGGAGAGAGACTGGTATTTTTGTGCTGCTATAAATGACTTTGATAAGGAAAAGTCTTACACACAAATAATACAAATATGTTTTTCCTCTGTTGCAGCGGAGATGGAACTATGAGGAAAAACATTGATGTGTGGAAGAAATGGACAACACAAAACAGTTTGCAGCTCCATGGGTAAAAATGTTTATTGCACATCTGCACTTCTTTCATTTTTCTCTCCTTTTTCTATGTCTTTAACATCTGCACGCATTCACATGTTAATATATGATAAAGCAGAGACTAGGAAGAGTAATTTTTCTCAAATCAAGAGCTTAGTGCTATTGAGAGGAAGTGTGGGGTTTCAGATGTGAGGAGGGAAGCATGTGCATCTTGCTTGTATTGTTACAAATATCTGTCATGGAAATATTCATTGAATTGATTTAGACAGGATAGCTAATAAAATGGAACAAATCACTTGGATGGGATTCTTAGCATTTAAGCAGGTAAAATACTGCTGGAAAATACAATAAGTTATAAAATTTATTAGTGATATTTTAAAGTCTTTAGGATTCTAGAGATCATACACAATTTCAGCTACCTGAGATGGATTTATGTAAACTGATGGTGAATGAGTACTTAGCCTAGTGCAGGCACATGGTAAAATGTAGTGATTGAAACAGATAAAAAAACTCAGGACATTTAATACATTCATGTATTTTTAATGAGCTGGGGATACCATTGGTTACTGTGACTCAGCTGACCTATGACTTCTTGGCAACTCATTCATTATTGCAGGTTTCATTTTAGTTGGAAGTATGCAGGTAGGATCTAAACCCATGGTCCAGCTCAGTAATACCTTTCTCAGAAGGCCACTGCTGGTTCAGCTATGTTGTCTATAATATTTGTAATAGTCAGATTACTCCTCATTTTATCATTTTAACTGGATTTCTGAGAAGAGTCATGTTTTTGGGTGTTATTTTTCTAGTGTTGAGTACTTCATAATAAAACTGATGGGGCTCTAGAAAGAACAAAATAGAGAATGTCATGTTCAAAGTTATGCTGTGTTAGTGTAAATGTTTGACCTAATGGTTTCTTTAATAGGTTTCATTGTGAGTGTGCCTGCACTATAGACTGCACTAAGCTGACTCAGTTCAACACTGACTATAATTTGTGTACTGCCGACAGCTGTAGAACTCCCCAAGTGCTGGCTTAGTCCATGGAGAGTTGTGTGTCTGCAGTAAAGCTTTTTGTGGGTTCCTGAATGACAGCTGGCTAGATCAAGTGTGTTCTGTTAGATTGCAGTTGAGAATTGCAACCCGTGGTGTTGAACAGCTGGCAGAAGGTGGGAGAATGGTGTATTCCACGTGCTCCTTGAATCCCATCGAAAATGAAGCTGTGATCGCATCTCTGCTGGAAAAGAGTCAAGGTGAGAATGTAAGCTTGAACTGAGTAGGCAACTCTTTCTTTTTTATTTTTTTTTCCCTCAACCCAAAAAAGGCTATGTGTATGATGGTGCTAGTGGTAAGCTTAGTGTGGGTAATATGCTGCTAGTTTGCACAGCTATGGAAATCTTTTGGTACCAGTAGGATTTCATTAATGTTGCTATGAGCAGTCTTCTTAAATGGGAGTGAATCAGCTGCAAATACAAAACCTCAAGAGTTGTGTTAATGATACACTTCTACAGATCAGTGGCATTCAGTCTCTGTTATCTGGCTCCCACTAACTGCTTTCACTGGTTGGAATCCATGTCTGACATCTATAATTCCTTTGGAAAACTCAGTGTGGAACATTGCTGCTGTGCACCTTAGGAGTAAAAAGCCCAGTGTAGTTAAGAAGTTAGAGCAAAGTAATTATACACCAGCAGGTGGGAGTCACTGATAGCTTTAGCATCCCTTGCCCCACATTTTGACATGCTTGGATTTTTAATGTGTTTCAACTCATGGGGTTTTTTTTTGCATTTTTGGCTTGCATGTGAAGGCTGAGGTTACAAGAGGTGGAAAAACCTGAGATGAATTGTGAAGCTGCACTGCATCATTTTGTGATATTAGGGTTCAGTAGCCCATTTAGTAGCTGGTGTATACTGTTTTTTTCTGAATCAATAACCTGAAATTTGGAAGCATCTAATTGGATTTGGCATGAAAAGTTCCACAGACTTTTTAAAGTTGAGCCTTTTACAGAGCAGAAGCAGCTCTATTGCTCCTGGAGCTGCACTTACTCTGGAAGTTGGTAGCCTGTTTTGTGTAATGTTTACTTTGTGCCAGTAGCTATTCTGGCCCCAAATTATGTGTGAAATTTCATTGTCTTAGAAACAGCACTTTAGCTAAAGTGCTTGCAGGTTAATTAGGAATTGACTATGTAATTTCTACTCCCACTCTTCTGTGCACTGGGGCAGCTTCATCTTATGGCCTGTGTGCAGTTTTGATCCCTTCAAAATAAAAAAGTCATTAAACTACTAGAGAGCATGCAAAGGAGGGCAACAAATAGGATAAAGGGTCTATAGGAAAAGCCTGATGATGAGTGGCTGAGGTAACTTGTTCTGTTCAGCCTGGAGGAGACTGAGGGGGGACCTCACTGCAGTCTGGAACTTCCTAGTGAAGGGAAGAGGAAGGGCAGGTGACCATTGACAGGACCCATGGGAATGGCCTGAAGGTGTGTCAGGAGAGGTTTAGATTGGATATCAGGCAAAGGTTTTTCACCCAGAGGGTGACTGGGCACTGGAAGGCTCCCCAGGGAAGTGGTCAGAGCAGCAGTCTGACAGAGTTCAAGAAGCATTTGGGCAATGCTCTCAGGCACAGGGTGTGTCTCTTGGGGTGTCCTGCAGAGGGCCTGAGTTGGACCTGATGATCTTGGTGGGTCCCTTCCAACTCAGCTTATTCTGTGAAAGACATTTTTATTTAGCAGTAGTTTCTTTGGTAATCATAGACACATTTCCAGTAAATTACAGTATGCTTGCCTTATTGAAGGCAATAGTAAACAAGCATTAATTTTAACAGTGATGAGATTGGAAAGCATTAAGAACTAGTTGGGATAGGAACAAAAGCAGTAGGATGTGGAGGCCAGCAATTGCAGCACCTAGGGGAAAATCAATACTTTGAAGGAAGGACTGGCTATGATGTTCAGATCTAGTCTCTACCAGTGGAGGTATTTTGAGGCACATTGGGAGGCTGTGATGTGTCCCAGCAAGTGAATGTTATCCTTGGAACTTGAACACAGATGTAGCTTCAGAAGGTAGTAGTAAAGAGGCAGTGCAGTGGTCTGCAAGGGGCATTGCACCTCAAGAATTAGTTCAGGTCAGTCCAGAAGGTTTGTTGGTAGTTTCTAGCAGTGTTACCTTGCTGAAGCAGACGTGTGAAGGAGATTAGAGATTCTTTCCTCTTAGGCATGAGGGAGTAGGGAGAAGGCCTTTTTGTACCATGTAGCAACTACTGGAAACTGTAGCACTTCTGAGGGACTCTTCTATGCCTGATAAGTCTGATGTAGTCTGGAGACATCAGCTGAAGTCATGCTATAGGGAGGCAGGAGTATTCAAAGGATGGATGCAAAACATCAAATGACATTTGAGATGTCATTTTGAATTTTTCTGTGAATTCATGTATCTCCTTTTCATTTATTTAAAAGACTTGCTTAAGCTGTCACTGTAAGAGTAAATGGTTATAGTCATGTAGAACAGATTGATAAATTGTGTACAACATGAGGAAAAGCCTACCTGACTGTTAAATAACTTAAGCATTTAGAATCACAGAAAAGCAATGTTAAAAGTTATTCTTTTCTAGGGAGATCACCTATTTAAACAGTAAATTTTTATATTATTTCTTCTGGACTTTGTGCAGCTTGAAGCTTTTATTCAGTAAATTAAACTATACCCTATTGAGATTTCTTATAGTAATTTGACACATTTTGGGCACATAGTCTTTTGTCATGTTAGTGTTAAAGAGTTTATAATTTTCCTTTCCATTTTAAAAATAACAAATTCTCTTTCCTCTCTCACTGGAATATATTGAGATTGTTAAGTCCTTGAAATTAGAATATTGTAGGCATTTCAGAAAGCTTAGTTGTGCCAAAAGTTATTCCCTGAAAAATACTTAATCAGTGTAGTAAATCCAAATACTGAGTAAATGAGAATAAGAACTTCAGTCATTCCATTGCTTAGAACACTGATGTTTAATGATACAGGTTGTAGAGTGTTTCTCTGCAGCTGCTACAAAAATATCTTAACCATTATATTTTGGGTATTTTATGGCTGCATCTTATGTAGTTATTATTAACAGTTATTCTCACCTTTTTTGTTAATGTAAGTGGTAGAAGTTGTATAGCATTTTATTTCTTGAAAGTTTTAAAAAGTACTATTCATAAAATGGCTTAAAACTTTAAGGAAAACTATCTTTATAAAAGTCAATTGGCAACATAACTCTTAAATTCTGTTTTCAAAACATTTATATTCTTGGGATTTCAGGTGCCTTAGAACTTGCTGATGTCTCTTCTGAGTTACCAGGTTTGAAGAGGATGCCAGGAATTACAAAATGGAAGGTACTTAACCTGATATTTTTGTGAAGTTCTTGGTCTGTGGTAGAGTGTTGAATTAAGGAAATTCTGAAGTGTAACATTTCATGACATTTGGTTGAGCTGCATTAATGGCAGTGATTTGATGTTTAGGGGAGAGAGCTAAGCTGAAAGTCTTTGCAAGGGTAGGTTCTTTTCCCCTCATCTGCTCTCCCCTTACCTCTGAGTTTCTTTGTCTGTCTCCTATACTTCCTTGCTACAATTCCCTATTCTGTTGTGTGTATGTGGCCTGTAGATGGCAACATAATTTCAGCCATTTTTAATGTTAGCCATCCATTTCTGTCTTCAGGGTCTGTGAATGTTAGATTCTGCAGTTCTTCAGCTGGTCCATTTTACTTCATTTGAAAGTAAAAGCTGTGAAACTGTTTCTGCAAATAAGCTCTAAAGCCTGCAGTGATGTGACTAATCCTAGAATAGTAATAGAATCCTGTATTTTGTTCCAGGCCTTACATGATTTCAGTTCTGGAAAGAAACTAATAGGGAGGGGCAAAAAAACCCAAAGCTGCTTCAGCTTCCTGTCAAGAGTATAGTCAAGAAAAGTAGAAGGCCATCCAGGTAGTGGAGAAAGATACTGATTAAATTTTAGTTATGAGTGTGCCTTTGCAATGCCATTGGGTCTTCTGTCTTACCATCTCACTAGTCTCTTGCAATGCCAGGTAGGTTTATGCCTGTGTACAGGCTAATGTACAAGATGCAGGGAATAAAAATTTGTATATGATCTGCCACTGGAAATGCAGCTTAGAAACTAGTTGATTTCTTTCTTCTTACAGTTCCTGAAGTTTACACTGTATACTTGTACCTGAAGAATAAATGTAATGCATAACTGTGGCTCTGTGATCTTAATTTTACCTTTTTTTGGTATTCCATAAAGGCACTATATATGTATTTATATAATGACCACTAAGGGTATATTCTATTCCCTGTAGCATCTATTTCTGTGTTTGCAGTTGAAATATAAATCTCCCTAACAGGTTTTAAAAACTAGTCTGATAAAATGTGTTGAAAGCCAGACTTTCTTCAGACCTGATTTGCTGCTACTGTATATTTTCATGCCTCACTGGCTAGCATGTCACTGTGGATGTATTTGCTTACTTCGGTGCTGTTTTTACTTGGTGTAGTCTTTTGTTCCCTGGTGCAGCATTTGTTTTCTAGGAGCTCTGTGGCTGATCACATTGAATATTCCTGAACATCAGTTGACTGTAAATCTCTGGAAACAGCAAAAACAGAAATAAGGTTTTGTTCAAGGGACACATTTGGGTGCTTGGAAATAGCATTCAGTACTCCCTCCTTAAGCCAGATGATGAGTGAACTCCAGTGAATTATTTTGGGCTTGAAGGAAGACACCTTTTTAACTCCAAATGTTTTAACTTTAAAACAGATTTGGTCATCTGTTCTGCAACACTTTTACTCTTCCTTCTGCTCTAACAGGTGGTCAGTAAAATGTGCAATAGAGAAGAGTTCAGAGTGTTCTTTGGTGCTTTGTCGTTCTACCAGTCACACCAACTTACCAGTTAGGCTGGTAAACCAAAACTGAACCATACAGGACTGCTAGGCAGTTTTTCTGGTAAAACCAAAATAGTTTTTGTTTAGACTTCAGTTATTTATCAGTCCTATTGTTGGTTTTTCTCAAGCTTGAGTCGTGACTTCCAAAGAAGAGCGGTTCAGAAGTACAGTCTGTCTTGTCTCCATCTAGCACTATGAAATGTAGCATATTTTGACTTGAAATACTAATTCTGTAAGTACAGTAATTTCTATTTCAGGAAACGTAGAAAGGCACAAGGTGTGATCTGATCAGTGTCTGAGAAGTGCCAGACTTCATGATGCTGAAATCTGCATTCCAAAGTTCTTGGTGAAATTGTAGTCTAGATAAATGTTACATTACTTGATTACAACTTTCAAGACAAATCACAGTGAGATGCATGAAACCACTTCACCATATTTGCCAGTCCTGAAGTTGCCATCACTGCAACTGCTTTACTTTGTCGCCTTAACAACAAAAATTGGCCTTCATTTCAGTGATTAATTTTATGCATTTACCCTGTACATCCCCATTTGAGACCCTTCTTACAGCTTTAGCATTCAGTACAAAACCAGGCATGCAGAGCTCTGAAGCCAAATTTTCCCTGGCTTATTTTTTCACTTTGGTATCCTTGCTAGAAGAGCATTCAGAATGCCTTCCTGTAAGAGTTGTGGCTCTAACTTTCTGCTTGTATCTTAAGAGTCCATCAAAAGCTTTGACCTTTAGCCAGACTGAGGTGATGTTATGTCTACACAGTGTCTTAGAGCAGATCTGTAATTATGTTCTGAGTAAAGGTACAGATGCTAGAAAATTCATGGGGACGTTTCTTCAGCAACTCTCCACAAACACATCTCTGTCAGTGACTTGTATATGCCTGTGTCATGCAGCTTTCTGCCTGCCAAGCTGTTGTGTTTCACTCTTGCATATTCCTTGTGTAATGAAATTGGGATTCTTCAGTTTTGATCTTTACTAGACTGCAGTAGCTCTTTTCCCTTGTATACTGCTTGGAAGCTGCCTATAACATGATGTTTCACAGCCAGTCTCATGGGAAAAAAGGAGCAGTGTATCTTAAATCTGATGGCTCACTGATCTTACATATTTCACTACTGTCCTTCCACTGGATTTTGGTGGTTCACATGTTTTAGCAGGTTAACAGAGCTCTTTGTAGTTGATTCAGCACCAATCTGCACTTTGACTGTATGCTTTTCTTTTGAAGCATATGAAGTGGAGCAAAGAGCTGCAGCTGGCAAGAATCTCCTACTCTGAACCACACACGTACAATGCACAAAGAAACAATACACTATAAAGAACTTAATTTTCTGTACCAGAAAATAACTTCTTTATTTGGTGTCTGAACCTTGGTTTGCAAGTATTTTAATTAAAGCTTGTAAAATGGTGACCTATGTTCTTCACTGAATTTAGATTTTCCCCTTTGAAGGTGATGCTGAAAGATGGACAGTGGTTTGAGGAGTGGAAAGATGTGCCTTCAAACAGACAAACACAGATACGTCCTACTATGTTTCCAGTGAAAGATGAAGAGAAGCTAAAGGCAATGAATCTGGAGTGCTGGTAAGTTTTCCCAGAGATACAGATACAACCATGCACATTACATCAACTCTTAGGAGGATTTGATGTAACCTGTATGGTTGTGGGCAAATTATAATTTGGTCAGATTAGGAATGTGTAGGTCTGAATATATTTTGATTGATTCATATGTAATGGCAGTGCACAATATTTTAACTCCAGTGAATCAGGAGAAATTACTGCAAGTCACATGAGAGGAATAAGTGCTCACATGAAAAGGTCAAATTCTTTGCATACAATAGAGATAAACAGTCAAAATTACTGAAAAAAGTATGTAAAACTTTAACATATTGACAGTGTGACTTACTTGCTTTTAAAGGCTTTCCACAGCTATTCTAAAAATATTGTTTAGAAATGAGTCATTAAAGCTCAAATGTGAACAGTGAATGAATGTGTTGCGTTTATGGAAGTAATTTTGCCAGAATGCTCTATTTAGATCCTGTTTCTAGTTTGATAAATTAAATCTGCACAATCACAATCCTACTAGGAATACTTACTTTATCCTGAAAGTAAAAAATGTGGGCCTTCTGGTATTTTGTGATTCTGAATGCAGCTATGAATGTGCTGCAACTTTTTTTTTTCTTTTCTCTCTAGTCTTAGGATATTGCCACATCACCAGAACACAGGTGGCTTCTTTGTGGCTGTCTTAATAAAAAAGTCTCCAATGCCATGGAATAAACGTCAGCCTAAGGTAACTTCTTTTAAATTATCTAAAATGTAAATTATTACTGATGTTTCAGGATTTTTTTTTAAGTTTGCACATAATAGAAGACATACTATAACTGTTCTGTATATGCCCTTCAGTTACAGTTCAGTGTGTCAATTAAAAATAAATTCCCAAATTCATGAAGTACTTAAGAAAAAAACCATGAAAACTTGTAAAATAGAAAAAAAAAATAAAGGGGATTTTGAAATGGTGGTAAAACAAGCTAAATCTTGACCCTAAAATTAAGGCTTTGAAAGAATTACAGAAGCAGATTATGTCGGATAGCTAAAGCTGTCACTTCCTTCAGCTGTGTGTGGGGTCCCCTGCTAAAAAGCCTTTTTCTGCTGTGTTATAAGCTAATTCTGATGTCACTTTATCTCACTCTGTGGCTGGTTGCTCACGAGTGATTCACTAGCAGATTAGCAGATCAGCAGCATGGGGAATGGATGTAAAACTCTTTGGAGCAGCAGCTTCAGCCATCTGACTTTAATCCATTTGTTGTCAATTGTCTTTAAAATCCTGTCAGCAGGGTTTTAAGTTGATGTGATTTATTTGATCTCTTAGATTGTCATGTCTGTGAGAAGAACTTCTTGTGTAAATCCCTTTTAGGCGTTTATTTTATTTGCTTCAATAGAACAACTTTTGAGTAAAATGTATGTGGCAATAGGGAAGAAGCATTTATTCAGAAGTAAGCACCCTCCAAGTACTTTATACTGTTCTAAGTTAAAACGTCGTAGCACTCTTACAGAAGGTGTGCAGCAGCAGGATGCACGTGTCACTTTGAGTGTTAGGAGGAAAACAGCAGATCCTGTTTTAAAATAGTCTTCTCTGAGTGTTTGAACATGATTTTGTAGATGGTACAAAAATAGCTTTCTTGGACAGTTGGTATGAAACTGTTCAGATCAGTACTGGAGGTAAATGCAATTTATAGTGGTATCTTGATCTAGTAATCAGATTAACTCCCTGAATGGATCTGTTTAAGCACTTGCATACAAATTGACAGCAATTAAGCACCTACAAAGTGAGAACATAGGTGCCTTCTCTTACAAGTTGGATACTACTTTTGCTTTTTTGAAAATACTGTAATTTGAAATAGGTTCATCAGAAACTACCACAAAGAACAGGAGATACTGAAGTGACAGCAGCTAATTCAGGTAATGGTTCTGACTGTATTATTGAAGAACCACCACTTGCTGAAAATGAAGAGTCTAAGAAAATGCAAGAATTGCAGAATTTGGACACTGAGCAGAGTAAAAAGGAAGGAGTGTGCGGGTAAGGACCACGTCTAAGTATTTGTCCTGTGACAGCTCTGCAATTGCTGAGTATTCTGTCATTCTTTTGTAATTTAGAAGTCAATCAAGAAAAAATAATGAATTCATTGATTGCCTTGCATTTCCATGTTTTCTGTCCTGTCTGTGTTTCATTCAGCAAGTTTGGAAAATAACTAGTTTTCTTAGTAGCATTTGTTAAGTTTGTTAATACTTTCTTCTCTGTTAGGGGAAAAAGTACTTTCAGAAGTTGGAAGATCTGTATTGCCTTCACAATCATTCCATCAGAAATCTCTGTTTACTTGTTTTTGTGAACTCTGTTTCCAAGCACTGCTTCGCTTCCTTATTTTAACAAGTTAAATTGTGTGTAGTGTTAGTGAAGCACAAGAAAATGCCAATATTCTCTTTGGCATACTGTCGTTACAATAAGCCAAGTGTTGACTAAATGAACTGAATATACTTATTTTAAAGCAAGTGAAATTTTAGTGAAATTGAGAGTGCAATGTTATTTCCTTTCTAGACCACCACCATCTAAAAAAATGAAGTTGTTTGGTTTTAAAGAAGACCCCTTTGTGTTTCTCCCTGAAGATGATCCATTGTTCCTTCCTATCCAGTAAGAAAAAAAGATCTGTCTGTTTTGGCAGTAAGATTCCAATTAGTTCAGGGATGTTTGTAGTTCAGGTTTGGTTCATTACAAAGGATGGGTGTTGCATAACAGCTTTTGCTTGACTTTGCACCAGGGCCCCCTCTCCTCAACACTTAAATACTTAAATGAAAATAGCCAACTAGAGTTTGCACTGGAAATTTTCCAGCGTGTCTCAGTGTCTATAACAGCTTGTCTTTTCTGATGTCATGCAGCTTAGAAAGTCTAATCTTTGTGTTCTAAAGCCAAAGTGCTAAGTGTTTGCAGAGATAGCTGGAGGAAATGGGCTAAACCATGCATTTTGAGTATGTGATTTTATTGCTCAGTTAATCAAAACAAGTATTATGGCCACAGGAAGTTTTACGCGTTGGACCCATCATTTCCCAAGATGAATTTACTGACTCGAACTCAAGAAGGAAAAAAGAGGCAGCTGTACATGGTTTCTAAGGAGCTAAGGAATGTGCTTCTGAACAATAGTGAGAAGATGAAGGTATGGTTCATAAGCATCAGTGTATATCTCCTTGAACTTCCCAAGTGTACTGTTTACATAGAGGATTAGCCCTCTGACAGGCTATATTTTTTTTTTAAGTCTGGATTAATGTTTTCCTCTCTGTCCCTCCTGTGTTAGAGATGAAAAGTTGACTCTGAGAGTTGAATAACAGTCTCTGAGATGAAATTGAGTACATTTTTGGTGGATGAAAGAGAACTTAAAAGTAGAGAGAGGGAATATATAAATGTTGTGTGTGTGCCAGCATTTTTATGTAGTCTTCAGGTAGCTTTACATGTTTACATTGACGACGTTGTATTTATCACCCCCTTAATTATAAAAGAATTAAGAGCTTTGAAAGCCAACCAAAAAGATAAATTCAGCTGAATTATTTACTGGCTTGTAACATACGGACATTGTTTCAAAGTAATTTTAACAATTAAACATTTTGAAAGTTCATTAAGCTGAGTGATAATGGGATAATAAGCAGTTTTTGTGAAGTAGAGGAAATTTTTTTTTATGATTCCCTGTGGAAAATGTCTTGCAAATGCTAAAGATTTGTCTCAAAAGTCATTGTGTAATTTAGGTTGGAATGGGGTCATGTAGTCTAGCTTCCTTCCTACATCAAACAGAGCTGACTTCAAAGCTAGATCAGATACATTCTGGGGCCTCATCCAGTCAAATCTTGAAAATTTTTGAGGATATTCAGTACATCTTTGCTGCAGGTCTTTGAGCTGGATAAACAATTATTCTTTTATCCCCAATGCAGGAAATGGCTACATAATTGACAACATTTTAAGAAACTGGTGCATTGTATTACGTAGTGAGGCTTTGACTACCACAAAAGATAGATAGAGTGTCCAAATAGTATTCACTTGTGTATTTTTGAAATCTTGTCCTTGATTGACTTTCCCAGAATCACACAGAACATTCTTACTCAAAATTAAAATTAGATATTAGTAGTTTGTTGCCCTCTTTTTAAAACTGCCACTTCCTCACACTGTTCAGTTTTCAATATGGAAAGGAGTAAAAGGCATTTTATGTTGAGGGAATGCCACATTTTTGTAGCAGGAGTTCCTTTTTCTCTTGAATGATTTTTCACATTAATTCAGTATTCAGTGGAAATGAACTTCTAGTGTAAGAGTTGAGGAAAAAACAAGTTCAGAGTGGTAATTCAGACTTTATGCTCCCTACTGATGTTTATTGGCTTTGCTGTTTGCAGGTTATCAACACAGGGATAAAAGTCTGGTCTCGCAACAGTGATGGTGAACAGTTTGGATGTGCATTCAGATTAGCACAAGAGGTAATTGCATAGCACTGTGTCCTCAAAGGAAGTACTTTGGTTTCCTCGAGAGCCTCTAGGACAGGGGCATTAACTTTGTCAGATTAATGGTAATTTACATTTTCAGTATGGTTTAAAATGTGAAAATTTTTTTCTGGTATTAGGTGAAGTGCATGCTGTTTTTAACATTTTTCTTTCAGAAATCAGTTGTTAAATTTTGAAATAATTGTCTTTATTTATTAAACAGGGCATTTATACTCTGTACCCATTCATTCATGCAAGGATTATAAATGTTTGCATAGAAGATGTCAAAATTCTCCTAACCCAGGAAAATCCATTCTTAAGTAAATTTAGCAGTGAAACACAGAAGAAAGTCAAAGATATGGGTAAGCCTGCTAATTTTGCTGTCACAAAATTAATTTTCTACTTTGCACAGAAGGCTATGAAATCCTGCAACATAAACTGTGTTTGCTAAAAATTTTGACTAAATTTATCTTAAATGTATTTGTTATGTAAGTAAGTATTACTGAAAGCCAGTTGCTGCTGGAAATTGTAGTCCTTTCTGATTGCAGCCTCTGAGGCTTTTGAGCTTTAGAGAACAGAAGAGTTGCCAAACTTATGACTTCTGCAAAGTAGTGCTGTGAGGCAGCATTTAAAATATCCGATGAGCAAAGATTTTATACACGCTTCTGGTTTTTCTGCCTGTTAGTGCTCCAGTGGAAACTGTTTGTCATCTGCAATTGCTTGTCATGACCTTATGTATCAAATATAGTTACTCAGATTTGATTTTCTTAAATATGGGGAGCGATGTCTACTCACATTAAACTTCTAATTTCCTCTACACTGGATGCTTAAAGATATGAAAATTGGTTTTCAGCGTTTTGTTATTGTTTTATTTCCAATTCATTGCTGATCCTTGTACTTCCGTGTTTGATGAGACAAAATGGGAAGAAAAAATGTTCTGAAGTTTGGTCTGGCATACTCTTACGTTCTTTTTAATTAAGTAAAAGTTCCTTACTAGATTCACTGAGTGAGTTAATCCACTGTGTGGATTTTGTATTTCAATTTGTTTGGGATTTTGGTGGAAGCAGTGTTGGCAATGGCGTCTGTAACTATATAAATACTTCAGTTTGAAAAAAAAGGGACTAAAATCTGGTATTGTCTGTAGTTCAGTGTACTGATGTAGATAACTGCTAACCATGTCATGCTCTGTGTTTGTCTAAAAACTTGTTTTATTGAATATTTTCAGATTTATTGTGTCATTGTACCAAGTAACACATCTATTTTGTTTTTGTTCCCCCTTCCCTGTAGCGATGGGAAGTATAGTTCTGAAGTACGACCCAGACCCTGAGTAAGTAGCTGTGTTGCTTTCCATTCATGCACTTCTAAAACCTGGACAAGAATTTATTTTCACATAAATAGCAAAACAGAAGTAGAGGCATAGAGATGCAGTGAGGGAAACAGTAAAGCCATATAGGATACAGACAGTAAGACAGGAAAAGAAGCTGTCTTGCCTGTGAATTCTTAAAACAAGCATAGAACTTAGCTTCATAAAGGAGAGCTGGTAGTTGTGCTGGAGATCAACAGATCACTGCATGTGATTTATTTATTTGTTTCCCTGTAAAGTCCAACATGTGGAATGGAAAAAGTTTCTTTTTATTGTTGTTTTTTGTGGACAAAGTAACTTTTATGGACAAAACTCTTGAGAATTTTCTTAATGTAAACTTTCGTTTTGCTGTTCTTTGTATTAGTTTTGAAACCAGAGCCAAAAAATTATTTTGCTTGTTACAAAAACTTAATAGCATTGAGTTTCTGGGTTTTTGGCTTGCTTGCTTGCTTGTAGACAAGCAGGTGCCTGTGTAGGTGTTGAAGTTAAGAACAATGTACTTTCATCTTCTGTGAATAGTCACAAAATGCATTCAGTGTTAGAACTGAATTGATGTATGACTATAAAATGAAGTTTTGAAGATGAACTTTCTCATAATTGACTGAACTTAACTGCTTGTTTGCAGAAAACCTCATGACCTTCAGTGTCCAATAGTGCTGTGTGGTTGGCAAGGGAAGACATCACTGCGTGCCTTTGTGCCCAAGAATGAGAGACTTCATTACCTGAGGATGATGGGAGTTGAGGTGTTTAAAGCAAAGAGGAAAGAGGAGGAATTGGAAAACAAAACTGAGGAAGAAGCTCAAAACAGACTGGTGCAAACAGAGGAAAGAATGGATGTGGAAGATAAAGAACATGATTTAGTCACAAAAATGGAAGCACAAATAGGTGAAGAGTCTTCCCAGAGTCCTGTCAAAAGCAGTGCTATGGAAATAGAAAATAAAATTGAGGATTTAGATCAATCTAGTAAAAATGCCAACGCTCATGTAAGCCAGGAAGGCAAAGACACGGATGCAAGTAATGTGAAAGATTAGGTTTCTTTCTATATTGCTTGGCAGCTTCCATGAGGCTCACATCCAGACTTTTGCTTTTACCATGAAACTGTATTTTAAAATTTGGTCAGAATGGGATGTTCATCTTTAAAAGTTTCATCTATTTTATATTTTAAATGAAAGCTATAAAGAGATTTCCCTTCAAGTGTGTCTTCTTTTCACCGTTTTAAACTCCTTTTTATTGGTGGGTTTGTGTGTCTGTTGCTGGCAACAGACCAGGCACAGTAAAATCTCAAGTCTGTATTTTTAGTGGAACAATGGTATGAACAAATGCACTGCACTTGTGTAACTGGTCAAAAATTCCCTCAGAAGAAAAACCTGGGGTTCCACTCAAAGCACATAGATTCCCAAAACATTTTTTCTCCTATTACTGCTCACTCCACCTACCACCCGATCTGGTTACTGTTGATAACTTGCAGGTTCTTTAAAGGGTAAGACAATCTGTGTGAGTATCCATACAAGGGCACATACAGCATATTTGACTGAAAACCTGCTGAATGGTTATTCAGAAGAAAACCATGTCCAGCATCCTGGGAAAAAAAAAAAGCAGAAGGCACTTTATCTGAGACTGATGTCTGAGGTTTCTTCTTCAGAGTGATTAATTGCTTGACAGACCCAGCTGGTAAATATTGTTAGTTAGATCTTCAGGTGTGCTGAGTGTGCCTCAGACTCCTGTCTTGAAATGTGCCTGGGAAAAGTCAGTGACCGTCACTCAAATCTGCTGTGGTCATCTGTTCGTCTGTCAGTTCTTCAAGTGGGAGTCATCTCTAATTTTTGTAAGGTAACTTGTTTATAGCTGAAATAATAGTTTAAAAGAAAAAGCATGGTGGTGTATATGTTGTTGTATAGTAGATGTTTAAAAGGTTATTTAGGTCTAGAAGGGTAATTTATTTAATCTGACTTAAAAAAAGTTGGCTACCTCAGAGACTTGGAATATAAATTCTGTCCTTTGTGGCTTAGTTTCAGCAGTACTCTGTACTTCTGTCAAGTTGGTCTGAAAGGAGAGTGACCAGCAGTACAAGGTATTGTCCTCCTCTAGGACCATAGTGATGCAAATACTTGTTATGCTTGTCAAGCGGAATTTTACCATGTGTACTTTGATTGATGAAGTCTTATGTGGCTTGGATCCATTTGCTGTACCTTGCTACAAGAGACTTTTTGATGTCTGCCCTTGAACTACTTCATCAAAGGGAGAATTCTTGAGGGACAGACATAAAAGCGAAATAATGCCATGTCCTCTGATGAGATATTAGTCTCATGCAGTGAGGAGCCATTGACAGGACTCATTTTCCTCTTGAGAGTCCATAAAATAGGTTAATAAAAAATCTGTTCTTGCCCTTGTATTTTGCTAAGGTTTGAGTTTGTTCTTTGAGAAGAGAGCTGTGATGGGACAGCTTCTGTTCTGGCAACTCCTTAGGCTGAAGAACAGCATGATGCGTATTTAAAATTAAAAAATTAAATTTTTGCATATTTAAAATATGCAAAGTATATTTTTTAATACTTAAAGTATATGAGGAAAAAGATTTTGCAACTTGAAACTTCAAGCATGTTTTCATATCTTTGCATTTATTCTGGCCTATTGGGCATTTGAAGTGGAAGAAGGGTGGAAAGGCCAGTGTCACTTACAAGTCGTCATTGTAGTCTGCAGTACTCTGCCCTGAGGATGATTTGAATCCATCTAATCTTTATGTTCTGATGCTCTGCATAAATTATAAAAAGGTCAAGTGTTAAAACCTATGTGAAGAAATGAAAATTTGTTTTGAATTATGCCTGCTGTTACTGTATCTACTGATGTTACTGAGCAGCAGCTTCAGCTTCTTTTCAGTCAGTGGCTTTGCTAAGCATACAAGTTTGACAGGTTAAGCTGAGAAGAATACTTGTTGATATAGGCAATCCAGCAGAAAGCAAACTATAGAAAATGAACTGTCCTGGTTAGGTTTTTTTGACTGAGCTTATGACTGACAGACTAAAATGAGATTAGGAAGCTTTTATCTGGGAGCTAAAAAAAAGTAGATTCTTGTATCATAAACTGACTGAAGTTGGGTATAACTTAGACTTGTAATTGAATAAGAACCTGTAATTTTAAATGGTCTCAGTAGTCCCATTTTCCTGTGTTATCTATGAAGTTTGGTTTGGGTTTTTTTTGCTTTGCCCTTGGCTTTTTGGAGGTGTATTTTTTTGCTGCCAAGTGCAAGTGGGAGAAAACTAAGACACTAGGAGTCTTATTTTCTTGTGCTGTTTAGCAGTTTCTATATCTCCAAGCAAATCCAGAGATTGCAGATTTATTGGTTTTTTTGTATTTTTGGGGTTTTTTTTAAATATTGATAGTTTCCTTACACCAATTGCTTTGTCCCAGTTGATCTTGCCTTTATAGCCAGAAAGGAAGATGCACAAAATTGTGTAGGTAGTGGCTGAAAGCACTGGCCCAGTTTCCCAGGCTGGGAACCCAATGAAATGGGTGTGTTCTGTTTGCCCCGGTGGTTGCTGCAAATAATTTGAAAGGAAGACAAAAGAAAAGTGATAAGCAATCACATTAAGCTTGAACACATTAAGCTTGAACACAAATTATGAAGTTTGTCCTTGTAAGTAGTCCCTATTAAATTTTGTGAGATTTCTCTAGTTAGCATTACTGGTTTTTAGAAACACAGGACTGTAGATGTTTGCACTGATGGCAGTGGGTTTTACATGTGACAAAGGGGAAAACAAAAAATTTCATGCATCTAAATGAATAGTCTGATGATGTGCTGCTCAGAGAAGTCCTCAGTAATATCTGCTGGATCCTTAAGAAAATCTGCTGGCTGAAAAGCCTAGAAAGCTAAGGAGAGAACAAAGGGAACTCACCACATGGGATGATTTCTTAACCATTTACCTGATGTTACTCATTTGTTATTTTCGGACATTTTTTAGAATCTTACTTTAGTTTGCTGAAAAACTAATATACCATAACCTAGTGCCACTGAGGTGACTTACTCTTTTTCCTTAAAGGTCTGAATCCTATCAAAAGTCAATGATGCTTCTTGAAGTATACAGACCCCTTCAAAAAATCCTGCCCATGAATTTCAAATTTAGATTAAACAGCAAAAGAAAGCAATTTAACTCGCAAATTTAGATTAAACAGCAAAAGAAAGCAATTTAACAGCCCCTCTTGGAAGCTGCGGCGGAGGGAAATCAGAGCATTTCTTTCATTCCAGTGGGGAAACTCCGTCCCGGCGAACAATGGGTGGCGCGCTCAGGCTGCCCCGCTGCCGGAGCTGGGCTCGGCACGCTGGCTGTGCCCGGGACAAGCCTTGTAAACAACCCCCAGCAAAGCGCGGCGGTCACAACAGCGGCTGTGTCATTGCCAGCACGTGTCGTGTCCCGAAGAAGCTGGCCGGCGTGCCCGCCGGGCCCCGCTGGGCTCTGCAGCTGGGGCGCGGCGCGGTGGCCCCGCACGCTGGTGGCAGGGACCGCAGGGACCGCAGGGACCGCAGGGACCGCAGCGCCAAACGCGGCCCGGGAACCGACCTGCCCGCACCTTGCTCCCTCCAGGGCGATCTGCCACACCCGTGACTCGCCCTGGTGCCAAACACATGGCTGCATTTAATTGTCGTTTCGTTTGTTGATCCGTGTTTCTTAAACACACCTGAGCGTTGTTTTTTGACTAAAATCTGGTTTTCTCTACGGTGGGGCTGCTTGTGTGACAGATTTAAGTTTCTTTGGCACTCGGTATTTCTGTTCACTTAACATTTAAGCGACCTGTTGGTTACGTAGGTGCTTGCCCAGGTAGCCAAATTTTTTCTTTAAATGATTTATCCATGTGTGGTTTTGGCAGGATGGGTAACTCCAAACCATCACTTGAGAACATGCCTGTACACTCCTGCCTCACCTGAATACCTCCTTGTATTTCTGATGCTTTGCCTCTCTCTTCCCATTTTCTGTTTGTTATCCCTTGAAATTACAAACTTCTCCCTTTTTTTTTTTTCTTTCGTGTCACTCAAATGCTTTCAGTGTTAATAACAGACTTTTGCCTGTTCTCAAAGGGAAAACCAATATGACTGGTGGCCAAAACAATTCTTACAATTTATGTAAGAATGGGGTAAATATACAATGGTCCTTGTCCAGAGTATTCTTCCAGACTTCAGGAGTTTCTTGGACCAGAGATATGTCTTTGGGTTTGATGGTCCTTTATGTATTTGTCCTCCATAAATTTGCTCCCTGAGACCATGTGGACTTTTAGCTCTCATGACATCCTGTAGCAGGGAGCCCCAAAATCCTACCTCCTGCTGTGTGAAGTATTATTTTAGCACCTAATAGATTTGTTCAATGATCCCCACTTCTTGCATTGAAAGCCACAACAAGCAACTGATTGCTGAGTAGTTTTTTCAGGACACTTGTGATTTTATTGTCTTCTGTCATATCCCTTATCAGTAATCTTTTTTTCCAAACTGAAGGGTCCTAGCTAACTTGTTTATTCCCTCTGTTGAGACTACTCCAGATCTTTTTTGGTCATCTTCATCAAATGTTTCTGAACTTTTCTCAGTTTCTATGTCCTTTTCCAGGGGAAATAACTGCGCATGGTGCTTAGGATGTGGTGTTTGTGGAAGCATGTGCTCCACATGCTTCTGTCTGGAAGGACTCTTCTGTCCTCCAGTACACTGCTTGGTGATTCTTCATGCTACTAAATATCAAGCTGAGTTTTCACTGGAATTGCCTGTCATAGCCTCATTATGTTCTGATTGAGAACCTGGGTTTTTTTACATGTGTTGATAGCATTATTTTTCCCCACATAAATCAGTTTTGTCTGCATTGAGATTTGTTTGCTGTTCATCACTCAGTTGCCTTGGTCTTGTAAGGTCCTCCTGCAGTTCTTTGAAGCTGGAGCTAAACCAGTAGTTGCTGACTGAATTGTATCCCACCCAGTTTTCTGGGAGTCTGCAGGTCCTTAGTACCTCTGAAGGGATCCTAAGCTGGTTGTTTTGTTATGACTAGGTCACAGGAAAGGAATTTTGTATCAAAATGCTGATAAGCAGGATGATCAAGCCCAAAGAGACTATAGTATTTTCTTTCTAATATTTAAGTAATTAAATATACATCCACAAAATACTCTCATAGAATTTCTGTTGTCTGGAAAATAGCAACTTATTGGAGGGGAAATAAGGGTCCTTAGGAGCACAGCAAAACTTTTAACAATTCCCCCCAAAGCTTTCCAGGGCTCATCAACCTAGAAGACTGCCAGGGAGGGTCTTGAGAACCACCCCCTAAACTCCTCTGGGGCTTCTCAGGCTTCAAATTCACCAAGTAACTTGGTGAATTTAGGTACTTCTGAGGTACTAAGGACCTGCAGACTCCCAGAAAACTGTTCTGGGTGGGATACAATTCAGTCAGCAACTACTGGTTTAGCTCCAGCTTCAAAGAAGCTTGTGCAGCAAGGTGATATTCCGTACATTGTGTTACCAGGATTTCTCGTCCTTGTAGGTTTGGCTGTGTCCCTGGCCAGCTGTTAGTCTGGTTCACTGTCCAACTGTGTGTCCATATTTTCAGCTGATCATTCAGGGCAGTGAAGAAGGAGTTGGAAACAACCTGAAATACTAAAAATGTCTGTGTCATTTGTCCCAAGTGACTTTTAAAGCCATTTTACCCCATAGAAAACTTTGCATTTTCTCTATCTTAAAATTTCCTGACTTTGAATCTGAATATAGAGAGACAAGTGCACTCAGCTGATCCAAAATGGTCTTTGCCTTAGAACTATTTTTCTTTTACACCTTAGTAATATATTTTATGGCTGTGTTTAAATTCATTGCTGCAAAATCAGCTTAGGTTATCTGGATTTATATTTTTTATTGGTGAAAATACTGTAGAGCTTGTGAAAGGTGGCAGATTGACAGCCTTGAAGTTAAGCTGATTGTTCCATTATTTCCCAGCCTCTCAGCCTTTTAAAGACATCTGCTCTTTTCTAATCTCCCATACTCAGTTTTTCAGATGACTGCTGGGTCTTCTGAGTCAGTGAAAGCTACTTCTCTAGGTATCCTTTGATGATGTTTATCAGGCTTGTCTAATTTGTGAAGTTGCCTAATTTAGTTTGGTGTGACTTATTTCATTACTCTCTATCTTGTCCTTCCTCTGGTACCTAAGAGGAACAACATTCATTGATATTATGTGCATGAACAGCCACATATTGTTACAGGACTAGGTCATTGTTTTTGATACATTAATTCCTATGTAGAAAATGCAGGTTCAAAAGAGATAACAGGTAACTCAGTTTGAAATCATCTGCTGATCATTTTTTCTTGAATATATATAAAAGCATTTTCTTTGGGCCATTCATCAAGGTAAGAACAAACTGCAGAGAATGGTATCTTGTTATCCTGAAATTGTCTTGCTAAGTGGAATCTCATTTTGGAAAGGCACTTCTCAGGGCAAAGTGACTCACAGCAAAGGATACAAAGATGCAGCAAGGGAGGCTTCAGTGGGACAAGAGGAAAAAATTATTCCCCACAAAAGGAACAGAGCACTGAGACAAGTGGCCCAGAGAGATATGGATCTCCATCCTTGGAGATCTTCAGAACTTGTCTGAGTGAGGCCCTGAACAAGCTGACCTAACCAGCAAGCCAGCTCTGCTTTGAGAAGGGGGTTGGAGCAGCTCTCCTCCAGAGCTGATTCAAACCTTAGTCTTTTTCTGATTCTAGGATCACTTCCCAGGTGAATGCCTTCAGCCAAGCACAGGCAGCCACAGCCCCCTGAGTCTTTTTGCTGAGTACACCTTCACCCACCTTCTGGCTCTTCAGACGTGGAAATACTGCATTTGGTGACTGGGTGACAATCTAACTTGGATTAAACCAGCCTGCAGTGGTCTAACAACACAGTCACTGGATCCCCTGCTGACCACCTGCAGTAGGCTGGTATTGCCAGTGCTTTTCACTTTCTGTAATTCAAGCTGATTCAGTGGAATCTGTCAAAATGCAGGAGGAATAGCTTCATGGTTCTTTCAACTGTATCATAAATCAGAGGATAAAAGAGTCAAAACTGCTGATGAAATTGTTAATGTTAGATTGCTGTGGTAGAAATGAATCTCCAGGGTGGCATTTTGTACCACTACCACTTTTTGTTACTTCAGGAACACTGCAGAGGTACAAGGCTGGGGAATTGCATCCTGTGTTCCAAAATGCTGCATTGCTGGCTGAGGAAAGCTGCAGCACATGAATAATGTGAGGCATCTACAGATCTGAATTGTTCCCATTTTCATTAAGTCATATGTTCAGCTGTAAATGTTACGTTGTCTCTAGAGGCAGAGGATGAGTTGTACATAATGACTGTGAATTTCAGATAGAAAGGGCAGATCTGAGCAGTTTTAGAACTATTTTATTCCCTAAGGAAAAAAAGAAAAGAAAAAAAAAAAAAGTGGGCATAGGGCACAGTTATTTGGTTACTAGACAGCACAGAAAAGCCCATGCCCCCTTCAGCCCTTCAGTTTTGGCCAAGAGATGGCCACACACCCCAGCAAGCACCAGCCCAGGCCTGAGCTTTGACCAGGGGGGATGTAAGACACTGCTCATTGGTGTGTGGTAAATCAGATGGTGCAGGAAATTCAGTTTCTTCATTATCTCAAAAAGGAAGTGATGGTACAAAAGGAATGGCAGCTGTGAGGCACCCTTCAGGGTGGGACTACAGGATGTTCCAAGGAAGTTGGGAAGTGCCTCTCTAGGGAAGAAATACCAGTGTTGATGGCAGACAGGTGGTTTGACTGTCTTGAAAAGAAATGCTCTGTGGAGAGAAGTAACACATGTGTGTGCTGATGGTCTCCTGTAGGTCATACAGGATGTCAGCCAGTCCTGTGGAGATGTTTCTGGTGCTCTGGAATATCTTAAAGGCAGTCAGAGACAACATTAAGGCAACTGAGCCTTACTTCCCTGTGGGTGGGACTTCAGTGTTTAACTGAATTGCTTCTGATATTAGCCAATCTGGGTTTTCTTTCTGATAAAAAAAAATAAAAAAAGTTGCTTGGTGGGGTGGTTTTTGGTTAGCTTTTGGCTTTTTGTTTTGTTTTTTATAGTTTTGTTTTCTAATCAAAATATTCTCAAGCAACACTGGCAAAAAAAGGGGAGAGAAAGAGAAACCTAGAAAATGTGTGTCAAATAACAAAAGCAGTCATCACAAATGATGAACAATTTATTTGATTCCTATGGAGAATCCAGTTATTCTGCTTTTCACATCCAAACAGGATTTGAATTTACATCCAGTGTTTGGAAAACTCACATAATACCTTACTCGAAAGCCTCAAAAAAGAACTAATTCTTTAATGTGTTCCTTCCTGTGACAAATTGCAACAGGTCATGGATGTGACACACTTTGTTAAGGACTGATGTCATACAAGAGGGTTTACAGGGTTAAAATAATATGAAATCGCTGATCATGCTATTACAGAGACTGTGTTGTTTCCTTGGAGAAGAAATAGGAGGGATAATGTAATACAAATGGTGTGTCTGAACAGAGGGAATAACATCAACGTTTTGTACTCCAGGCTGCCTTGGTACAGGGCTGTGATAACAGGGTGATGCTGTTGACCTCCATGAACTACAGTGAAAGGAAAGTCAAACTCAGCCTGATTCTTTCCTGAAGTTTATAGAAAAGCACATTAAATCAGATTTAATCTAAAAAAGTAAACGTCATGACACAGGGTATTTCCCTGCTATATTCTTTGTAGCACACCAGCCATCGACAAGAAACTGATGTCATTTTCCGTCTCTCTGGATTAATTTCCGGGCTCTGTTCTTGAAGCGAACGAGACTGTGCTTCAAATCAAGCTTGATAAACATCATCAAAGGATACCTCTGTCCCCTGAACTGAGCAGGTGGGACCGTGCCAGCAGGAGAGCAGGGTGGGTTGGAAGGGACTTGGGGAGGTGGTGCAGTGAGCCTCCTGCAGCACTAAGGGCCAGCTTCCCTGGTTGCTCAGGGTCTAGGTGAGTCTTGGGTATGTCCCAGGGTGGACTGCCTTGCTGGGCAGCTGCTTCAGTGCTTACCTGCTCCTGTATGGAGGCCATTCAGCAAAACGTGGCAAAAAACCCAGGCCCTGTCATAGAAGCATGGAATAATTCAGGTTGGAAAAGACCTCTATGGTCCTGAGTCCAACTGTCAACTCAGCACCACCGTGTTCACCACTAAACCATGTCCCCAGGTGCCACATCCACATACCTTTGGAACACTTCTGAGGACAGTGACCCCACCACCACTTCTCTGGGCAGTCCATTCCAATGCTTGGCAACTCTTCCAGAGAAGACATTTTTTCTAATATATAATCTAGACCTTCCCTAGAACAATTTGAGGCCATTTCTTCTTGTCCTATCACTTGCTACTTTGGGAGACGGGGCTGACCCCTTNGGGCAGTCCATTCCAATGCTTGGCAACTCTTCCAGAGAAGACATTTTTTCTAATATATAATCTAGACCTTCCCTAGAACAATTTGAGGCCATTTCTTCTTGTCCTATCACTTGCTACTTTGGGAGACGGGGCTGACCCCTTCACCTCACTACAAACTCCTTTCAGGTAGTTGTAGAGAGTGATTAGGTCTCTCCAAGCCTCCTTTTCTCCAGGCTAAAGACCTCCAGTTGCCTCAGTTACTCCTTGTAGGACTTCTGCTCCAGACCCTTCACCAGCTTCCTTGCCTGTTTCTGGACATGCTCCAGCACCTTGTTGTAGTGAGAGGCCCAGAAGTGGATGCAGCAGTGGAGGAGTGGCCTCACCAGCACTGAGCACAGGGTGACAATCACTGCCCTGGCCCTGCTGGCCACAGTGTTTCTGATACAAGCCACCTGGGCACACACACTGGCTAGTGTTCAGTTGGCTGTCAACCAGCACCCCCAGGTCCTTTTCCAATGGGCAGCTTTCCAGACACTCTGCCCCAGTCCTGGAGAATTCTGTGGAGTAATACTTTATACAGCTGTGCTGAAATACTGTGTTTTCCTGAAATACTGTAGATGTGTTTTAACACACACACACACAAAAACAAACAAACAAACAAACAAACAAACAAACAAACAAAAAACCAAAAAAAACCCCCCACAAAACCTCACAGTACATAGGATGACAGAGAGGTCTCAGTAGGAGATGACTGATTACCAACAAATTACCAGTGATTTAGAGAGGGAATATACAGATGATAACCTTTGTCAGGCTCACTGCTGAAACTGCCAATAGAGGAGCCCTGCTGTGAAAGAATGAGCAGTAGATGCTAGTCATAAGATAAATATAAAAAGTCTGAAACAGCTGGTAAGACAACACTTGTGTTTATGGCTGGCTGCACCAAGCACAGATGCCAACTACTGTTTCTAAGCAAGATCCAAGAACAAGAATCTAACAAATGCACTGTGATTACTGGAAATCACCGTGTTTTCCTCCAGACCCCTGACTGGGATTGAAGGTCTCTGATAGAAAGACTGGCTTTGGCTCTAGGCCTGCTCACCCCATTCTGCCTGGAAGATGAGTGCTACCAGCACCAACCTGCTCTCATGTATGGCACAGGTCAGGGATGCCCAGGAACAGCCTCCCAAAAGGAGCCAAAGCAAAGGCAGCCTCTGAGAGCAGCTTCACAAGCTCTCGTTGTGTCAGTGTTCTTCACAGGGCCATGAACTTGTTTGAGAAACTGCTCAAAACCTCTGCCTCCCCACACCCCTGGAGCATGTAGGATGTGTCTGGAGGAGCCCAGGGTGCTGGAGAAGCCCTGAGCAGAGCAGTGTGCAAGGCTTCCTCAGAGCAAGGCTTCCTCAGAGGTAGGCGAGCGGAACCATCGCAAATGCCAAGTTAAAGCTCCTCGTTCCCATAAGCGCTGCGCCCCCGCAGCGCTTTCCTGGCACAGGGGAGAAGCTTCTGTGGCCTGGCTGTGGATCTGCTCTTAAATGCTGTGTGCCTGCTCCTTCCCAGAAGGGTGCATCCATTCACAAAGGGCTTCCTAGCAGGGAGGTGACATAGGACCCCAAGGAGGCTGTGAGGCAGGGGAAGCTTCGAGAGAAGGGATGAACGGGACGGGAAGTGGGAGGGCAGAGGATAAGCACTAGGATAAACTTGGGAAGCTGGGAAAGATTGCTGGGAGCCAGAGGAATCCTGCAAAATTAGGAATAACAAGCAATTTAAAGTATTGCAGCTGGCTGTGTGTGAGAGGAATGTGGAAGGAGTTTGAAGGTCAAACATCTGATGTTAAAAGGAAAAGATGCCTCTGGGGAATCGTGTGTGTGCACAGCACTGGAACTGCTGCTTTCCAGGACTGAGCAACGTGATGAAGCACTGATGCACTTAGTGGCTCCAGCTCCTGAGGGAAATGTGTCCAGGCAAGAGCTGCTCTCTCTGGTGCTTGAAGGGAGCAATTAAGGCCATTGCGAGGCAAGCAACGCGGCTTCCTAACAGCAACCGCCTCTGCAGACGGTACTGAAGAGATGCCAGTTCTGGAATGATGGTGAAGTCTCCTGGGGACAGGAAGTACCAGAACAATCTGGTGAACAAAACAGGAGGCACCAAACCAATATGGCACACAAAAGAATAGCCTGTTGCAAGAGGCCCAGTGGACTTGTGCTCGAGAGTTCAGAAGGGGAATAAACTGGGCACTGAAGGGGTGCAAATGAAATTATGTAAACCTCAATGCATACCCTATATTCAATGTTTATTAAATCTGTATATGCTCAGATTACCTTAACTGATTTACTTTGTGTTAAATGTTTATATTTATTTGTACTTTAAATCTATTATTTTAAAATTTTGCTGATTATTGATAAACTATGTGTATTTTATATTATGAACTATATTACATACACTGTATATTCTATGTGTATGTTGTTACAGGTTTATATAACAGAGAGAGTATAATATATGCACATTAGTATAATTATATATAATTATATAATATACTGTGTGCTATCAGATTACACAATAACATGCCATATATTATTTCACAGAATTATGGAATGGCCTGGGTTGGAAGGGACCCCAAAGACCGTCTCCTTCCAAACCCCCTACCATATGCTGGGACACCTTCCAGTAGATCAGATTCCTCAGAGCTCCATCCAGCCCTGACTTTGAACACTTCCAGGGATGGGACATCCACAGCTTCTCCAGGCAATCTGTTCTAGTGCCTCATCACCCTCACAGTAAAGAGTTTCTTCCTAATACCTAATCTAAACCTACTCTCTTTCAGTCTGAAGCCATGTTGCCCTGTCCTGCTCTTGTAAATAGTTCCTCTCCATCTTCCTTGTAGCCTCCCTTCAGGTATTGGAAGCCTGCAATTAGGCCATCCTGAAGCCTTTTTGATTTATTATGATTTGTTATATAACACAATGTAAGCAGTTTTATTGACATTATAGAATGTATAAAATACAGGTATAGTAATCCACTATATAGTCTATCTATAAAAATATTATTACATAATCTATAAAATAGTATCTATTACATTATTAGACATTACTTTCTCACTGAATCCTGATTTCATGCTAGAAGGTTAAGGAGACACAAAATGCTGAGTGTCTGTCTTGTTCTGTTGGTTTCTTTTTATTTTCCAGATAAAAAACAAGATTTCTGGGTGATCCTCAGAATCAAGAGCCAGTAAAACCTATGCCTGCAGCTGGAAAATAAGTTTAACTGATCATTTGAAACAAACAAACAAAAAAAAAAAAAAAAAAC
>VZRH01000342.1:1416362-1441924 GCA_013397555.1 Urocynchramus pylzowi | reverse complement strand
TAAATACCAAATAAAAATACATATAAAAATTAAAAGTACACCAGGAATAACTGACTGCCCATAGAATAATTGTTCAGAAGGTCAGGATAAGGGTCAGATTTTTTCTGCTCGGTGATGGAGGAGAGGGGAGAAGCAGCTCAGCACGGGTGCACCTTGTTTGCAAGAGTCTTGTAAAGGCTGGGCACCACTCCTCTCACTGAGATCAGCAAAACTGCTCTTGCAGTGCCTGACTTTCAGACCGACGAGGGCACTTCCAGTATGACTCCATTTTGCGGGTGGCAGAGGATAAGGGAGCTGAATCACAGCACTATTCACTGTGGCAATGTTACCAGCTGTGCTCTAGGGCGACTCACTTGGAATGCATGAGCCCTTTGTTCCATCCCTTTGTTTTTCCAAGTGCTCTGACTGTCCTTGTGAGGGAGGGGTACTTGACAACACAACTTTATCTCAGAAATAGGGTCAAAATAAGTGAAATCAGAGAAGGGTTTTGTATTCAGGTGCAGTGATGTAAAGCATGCAAGGGAGCAGGGAAGGAAAGGTAAATCCAGGTCCTCATATTGCCTTTGACCCTATGAGCTGGACAGGGGAAGTACATGTGTTGATTCAACTGGGATCTGTTGTGCAGCAGATCTGATGTGGACAGATCAAATGCAAAGCAGAAGAACTGTACTGTGACATGACCTGGATGCAGGACGTGAAGAAATACTAAGAAAGTTTGCAACAACACTAAACTGGGAGGAACTCCCTCAAGGGCAAAGAGGCTCTGCAGAGAGACCTTGAAAAATTAGAGAGATGGGCAATCACCAACTGTATGAATTTTAACAAGGTCAAGTGCTGGATTCAAGTGCACCTGGGATGGGCAATCCTGGATGGGTGAACATACTGGGGAATGAGATGTTGGAAGCAGTGCTACAGGAAGGTGCCTGGGGGTCCTGGTTGATGGCAAGTTGAACATGAGTCAGCAGTGCCCTGGCAGCCAGGAGAGCCAAGTGTTTCCTGGGGTGTATTAGGCACAGCATCACCAGCTGGGCAAGGGAGGGGATTGTCCTGCTCTGCTCTGCTCTGTTCTGCTCTGCTCTGCTCTGCTCTGCTCTGCTCTGTTCGGCAGTGGGGTGGCCTCACCTTGAGTGCTGGGGGAAGTTCTGGGTGCCACAATGTAAGAAAGACATTAAACATTTAGAGAGCATCCAAAAGAGAGCAACAAGGACAGTGAAGGGCCTTGAGGAGAAGCTGTATGAGGAGCAGCTGAGGGCCCTTGGTCTGTTCAGCCTGGAGGAGACTGAGGGGAGATCTCATTGCAGTTACAGCTTCCTCATGAGGGGAGGAGGAGGGGCAGACACTGATCTCTTCTCTGTGGTGACCAGTGACAGGACCTGAGGAAATGGCCCAAAGTTGTGTCAGGGGAGCTTTAGGTTGGGTGTTAGAATAATGTTCTTTACCAAGAGGGCGACCGGGCCCCAGAACAGGCTCCCCAGGGAAGTGGTCACAGCAGCAGCCTGACAGAGTTCAAGCAGTCTTTGGACAGCACTGTCAGGCACATGGTGTGACTCTTGGGGTGTCCTGTGCAGGGCCAAAAGTTGGACTTGATGATCCTGGTGGGTCCACTCCAACTCAGCACATTTTATGATTCTGTGATATGACATATTACAGGAGAAAGTCCCTGTCAGAAATGACAAGACCCTTTTCTTCTCAACTGTTAATCTGCAGAATGTTTAGAGGAGGTAAAACTAGAGCAATATTGAGAACAGAGGCTTTGGCCCTGAGAATTCAAGAATAGCTCACCTCAGCAATTGTGAAAGACTTGCACTGTGACACAACTTCAATTGGAGTAGCTTGCTTTCTGTAATTTAAATATCTTCCTTGCAGGAGATCCCTTCTATAAGCTCCAGGCTTGCTTTCCATGTCTTCTACTGAGGACAGGAAGTATTTTTCAATCTTACATTGCAGGAAAACAGACAACATGACAAACCCCTGAACCTTAAAGTTCTTCAGGAAAAGCAGAATTAAAAGGTCTCTCAAAACACCCATTTATATGGAAAATATTTGTAACAGTGGAGTCATAGCTGGTGTAGGTATGCAAGAGTTTTAGTGTGAATTAGTGATACCTTCAGCAGGTAAATTGGTTTGTAAAATTTCATACTCCAACATCCATGCAGTGAAGTTGGAGCACAGGGTGCTTGGAAAGGGATACCTTATACATTCTGGAGGTTAGCAGCTTTATGAATCAGGTATATTGTTTACCCAATACCTCTGAAAAGCAGAATTTTATAATACATATAACATAACAGAATCATGGAAACATTTAGTTTGGAAAAGACCTATGGAGATCTCTAGTCAAAATGCCTGCTTCAAGCATGGATCAGGCTACTCAGCACATTATGCAGCTGAGTCCCAAAAACTTTCCACAGTGGAGATTCCATTATTTCTGGGCAACCTGCTCTAGTGCTTGCCTGCTTGCATGGTTGGAAAATGTTCTTCCCTTCATCCAGCTGGGACCTTGCTTCCTGCAACTGGCATCTACTACCTCTTGCTCTTTGTTCACCTCAGAGAAGTGGCTTCATGCATCTTCTCTGTGATCCCTTTCTAGGTAGTGCAAGACTGCTGTCAGCCCCCTCTCAGCCTTCTCTTCCCAGTCTAAGCAGAAGCTGCTCTCTCAGCCTCTTCCTGCCCATCATAGGCTCCAGACCCTGAACCCTCTTGGTGCCCCTTCAATTTGTCAAAATGTGCCATGTTCTGGGGGGATAAAACGGAATATAGTACTCTGGATGTCAACTCACAAGTGAGGGAAAGAATCACACTCCTTGACCAGCTGGCAATGCCTTTGCCAGTGCAGCCCAGTGTGTGGCTGGTCTTCCTTGAGCCTTTGAGACAGGGGTGCAGTGCTGATCCCTTGTAACTCCTGTCTTCCCAGGACTCAAAGTTCTTTCCTGCAGTGCTGCCAGACAGCCCCAGCCTGTCCTGGTCAGTTGGGTGGCTCCATTTGAATACAGGGTCTAATGCCTGTCACTGTCAAACTTCATGAAGTTCCTGTTGGCCCATTCCTTCAGCTTCTCTGGGTCCCTCTGAATGTGAGCATCGCCTTCAAGGATATCAGTCACTCCTCCCAGTTTGCTGGGATTATCATAAATTCTATTAATACATTGCAAAAGTATATTCATGTAATAATCAAACAATTTAAACCTCATCCAGAATAAGGCATTACCTGTGTTGTATTGCTATCATGCATTTTCAGAACTAAAAGATCCTGGCATAAATGGTTTAAATTTCTTGTAAGGATGGTCTGCTTTCATTCCTGAGACACATGCTAATCCGTGTCAGCATGGATTTTGTGCTGAAATTGAAGTCTCGGTTTTGTTGAGGAATATTTAGTAAAAGTCTGAAGATCTTGCTAATGCAAATGGCAAGTGAAGTACGCTTCTAAATCACCCAGGCAACTAGAATTGGTTCAGTTACATTTCACTGATTTGTGCCAAGAGGACCTGCAACCTGCTTCACATACTTCTGTTAGTGAACCACAAATAATTTAAAACACAGGAGGTCACTCAATAAGAAAATACAAGAATATCTGACAGCAAAAGATAATGAATGCTATGTGCTGTGGCAAACACCGAGTATAAAATGCAAAGTTTTCCGAGTGCGAGGAGTTATCTCTGAATTCCCGTTTGGTGAAGCACAACTGCAATGAATATTTATTGCCACCTTATTTAGCAGCATGAACAAAAGGAACTGTTATAAATAAACAAACGCTATGACAGCTCCACTGCTGTTAGCCTGACGTTCTCGTCTGCAGTCAGTCAAACCGAAAGACAAAGCAATCAGCGAAAAGACAAAGTCAAACATCCAAATTACAGAGGTTCTATTTTTGTGTTAACTACCGTCATCGCTGATTTGCCCATGACTTGTGTGAGGAAGCTGCTGGTGAAATTTGACAGGCGTCAGCGTGGCATTTGTGTGCTTCCAAGTTTAAACGAAGGCTTTTCATGTAAATTTACACGACTTGCTTAATGTTTCCTTAGCATATGAGTAAAATTTTGAAGGGGCTAAAATTTACAAAGCAGAGCAAGGTACACTTAAGAGGATGCAATTAAGTAGTCAGTAATGTGGGACACACACACGTGACAGAGGAAGGCTGTCTTTTTGACGTCTTGCAGAGTTCAACCGTGACTCTCCCTGCAGTACCTCACCTCCACCCTTTGAGGTAAGGACGAAACCTCCTCTACAGTGCAACTGTTCTGATAATAGCAGGTGACTCACTTCCAACCTATTCGTGCTCAGACCTAGTTTGACAGCCACTTTATTCTTCAGAGCCAGCACAGCAAAACTTTAACTGTGTCACTAACTTTCAGGAGAACCCACAGTGCGTGTTTAGTAACCCATCTGCTCTGCAAGCAGGAACTTGGGTCAGAGGTGTACTGAACCCTTCGATTCAATCCAAGTAATATGCATGCTTGTGAAGTGTTTGCAAGGTCAGTATTTGACAACAAGACAGGATGCACATTGTCTAGGCAAGCTCAGAGGCTTGCTGCCCCCCTCATCCCACAGCTGGCACTTTGTAGGGCAATGCATGGTCTCAGTGCATGTGCACAGCCCTCTCTGTCTCTCTTGTTCACTTAGGTAAGAGCTACATCTTCCCCTCCAGAATGCACTGGGAAGGCTGGAGGAGATCATATCCAGGAGTTTTACGTCAGCTTTGCTACTAATTGTCATCCTCTGAAATGTGTTGTCTGTAGCAGACTATTTGAGTTGGTGCTTGTCAGGGAGGGAAAGCATAACTGGAAAATTATATTGTGCCAGTGGGTTGGTGTACTTAATTCTGTTGTACAGATCATAGCACATAGGTTTCAGAGGAACTCCTTCACCAGAAGTTACTGCACGGAAGAGACAAACTTTTCCGTCTGACTCTATGCAAATGCTTCCCTGTGATTTCAGCTGAGCTTTGGGATGCCTATGCATGCTTCACATCTGCCTACGTAACACTGACAAGTAAATCCTCAGTGTGTCTGCCAAGCTCCACACCCAGGCATTCAGCTGGAAGTCAGTTATCCTCTAAAAACTTCTCCAACAAAAAGTGTGTTCATAATCAACCACTTCACTGGAGTCATGTAAATTACCACGCCGATTATACTGGCAGTGTAAGATAAAGACACCTGTGGCTCCATGGGGGTGCCTGAAAATCTTGAAAGAAAAAGAAATTAAAAAGTGGGAAAGAAAAACCATTTACTTTAAATGGTTTAAATTAATTCTTTAAACCCCAAAGCCCGTTAATTCTACACTATTTTTCTCTGTACAGTCAGCCTATCAAAAAGCTATTTCTCTCTGCTGCAAATTCCTGTGGAATGGAAATTGCATGCACATCAGAGCACTGGCCATCACAGCCATCACTGCTTGGCAGTTTTGACTCTCAGTGTCTTTCTAAATGAGTTTTCTAAAAGTGTATGTATGTGTTACATTGTCATATCATGTGTATTTGTCATACTAGAAAGGCTTTGTTTCAACCCTGCTGTTCACTAAAGAAGTTTCATTTTGGGATTTTATGCACTGCTTTTGACAAGGATAATGAAACTAGTCTCTTTTTTTAACATAATACAGTATCACAGCACCAAATAAACAGACCATACCTATGATCTTTTCTGGGTTCAGGACTGAAGTTTAGGCTGGAATGAAGGAGACATGCTGTGTTTGGGACAGAAAACAACATAAGTTCAAGAGGTCTTTGACTGCTAAGGTTTTGATTGTTGAATTTTTAGGACCAATTTCTAACAACACAGAAATACATTCCCATATAAATCATCAATTCTGTCCTTTGTGGAAATCTTTCAGCATTTAGGTATCCAGGGACAGCTTTCTTCCCTTATCATAAGCTTGCTCTTCTCAATGCCTGTATTCATTCAAATAGCTTTCTCAGTCTCAAAGAAGATCCTCCAAAAGGATACATTCTAAAGAAGCTGGGAAGTTACTTCCCAATACAGCTTCACACCTCCCCAGATGATAGGTTCAAATTAATCATCTGTTCTGGGGACAGCAGATGGAAAATAATGTTCCTGATAAAATGGGTCTAATGAGAGCCGAAGGGCCTGTGCTGACTGCTAATTTTACAAGAAATCCTAAGGAGACTTTTGATTGGATAAATGGGGAATATTGAGGTTTGCTGCCTGCAAAAGAAATACTCCCACTTTGCTGGTTCTGAGGAACTTTGACCAAGCAGATGACTGTCCAATCTGTTTTCATTTTGGCCTCCTGGAATTTAGAATCTGGGAATGACACTTGGGTTTATTTCTCAGTCACAGAAGAGACGTGACGGCCTGATTTGAGTTCCACAACACAGCTCCAAATCCTAACATCCTTCTTCTCAGCTGCCAGAAGGATAGGACATGGAAGAAGCTCTCACTTTCTGGGATACAAACAAAAAGGACATTATTGGATCTTAGGTGGAGATCCTGGAGCAGCCCTGCAATAAGTTCCTGCAGTATGTCTTATCTAAACTGCTTTTTCTGATGCTGTGCTGCTCCTCTTGTTTTATACCCCTCCATTATCAGCCTTTTTTTATTGTCATGTGTTTTACTTGCCCAGTTATATTTTCTCCAGACCATACTCTCTCTCTCTTTCTCTCTCTCTCTCTCTTTCTCTCTTTTCTCAGGTCTTCCTCTTTTCCTTCCCCTCATACACCTTTCCTTTCCCAATTTCTCCTCCACTTTTCTTTCAGTCTTGTCTGTAGCAGAGAAAGTAGAACTTGTCTAGCATACAGCTAGACAAAAACCATGAACTAATTTTCCCTAAAATAGATAAACTCTCTTTATAGATCTCTTAATGAACCACTCTCCTAGCCATCTCCCTCCTTCCCTTCCTGCTCAGAAGCACAAAGCCTCTGCACTCCCCGCCGTCCCCTTTTTCCTGCATGCCATAAGCCATCGTCTCTTTAATAGCAGCAGGATTATTTTTGGTGCAGCAGGAACTTCATCCTGCCCTAGTTCATGCAGTGTACTTCGCCTTCTTTCCTCCTCGCACGAGTTGTTGCCGCAGCTTATCATCACACGCACTCTGCTCCCCTTCTGCTACAGCTTCAAAGCACTCCAGATTTTTTGATTTGCTTCTCCTACTGCTCCAAGACACTGAGTGATGCAGAGAACCTCCTACAGCCAGAAAGTAACTGTGATTTTTAGCGATGATGTTTGCTCTAACTATTTAAAGCACACTTAAGAAGACACATAATAAGTAGGTTTGAGGGAAGTGGTAGCAATCCACCCACTACGTTCCTTTTAGCTAACCCTTTAATTAAATATTAAAGATATGGTTCTCAGGAAGTTAAAATAACCCACTGACAGAAAAAAAGAGACAGGTTAAAAAACAGCAGAAAATTAAATAATCCCCCCCCAAAGTCTTACCACACCTTCATACTGTTTTCAACATAATTTTACTGTGCTGATGAGGGAAGAGCTTTTCTGAAGGGAAATAACAAACCTTATGATTTCCAGTGCTAGATCACTCTCTATGTCCTCAGGGAGTCCTGCTAGGGATTACAAATTATTTGATGCTTAACTAAACATACTAGTTTCCTCTTCCATAAGGGAGAGCAAAGAAAGTTTATAAAATGGAGAAAGTGAATTACGTGAAACCTTATTCCTCACTCAAAAGACAAATTCTGCTGCTGGATGCACAGAACTGATATGCAGTTTGAGAGGAAAAGTACATATATACGCTGCTTATAGCCTTGTCTCCAAGTATAAAGCAGAGTAAGACAAATGGCAGCAAGATCTGGGCAGGTTTGTGGTACAAAGGATTTCTCTTTGTAGCTGAGTTAAGGCACACCACAATTGATCAGAGGAGAAAGAGAAGTGACTACTGATGGAGATGAGACGTGCAAGAAACCAGGTTCTTGCAGTGCCCACAAAACTGAGTGGCTCTGACCTGCATATTCCTTTTGGTGAAGGCTTTGATTATTTTTCTCTATCTAGCTGACAAAGCTCGACAGCCTCACTGAGCAGTGTTTTTGCACCAGCACTGCAAGAATATCTGCTCCTTCTTCTCTTGTGTTCGAACTCCATTGTACTCCTTTTGTTCTTCTATGCTGTGTGTAGTTTTAAATCAAACTCCAGACCCCCAAGCTCTCTGTATAGTCTCCAATGTTGCTGTAACACAAACAGAAGCTGGTCAACCATTTCGATTTGTTCTCGCGTTAGCCGTATAATGGAAAGCGCTTCCAAACCCACACTGCTTTCCTCCTCCAAATCAGTCTTACAATCGATACTGTCCTACTTTCAATTAAAATACCACCACAACAGATACATCTATATGGTGCTCAGAATCTCACAGCAGAAAACACATTACTTTGAATACAAAAGCTGGCCAAAATGATTGAATTCCTGAGGCAACAGAAACGATACTGGTGATTTTATTCAGCACGTGTCCAATACGATTTTCCATTCGGAATCCACATTTTTTAATGCTTTTCTGTACCATTCTTAACATTACCTTCAGCTTTTATGGAGTCCCTTAGAAAGTTGGTTTTTTTCAATTTGTTTACCAGAAAACTTAAATTTTAATGATTAAATAATAGGACATTTATATACATCAGTGGGTTTTCTCAGATACTGGGCTCTAAGTACATACAATGTCTATTGAGTAAAAATAAAAAAGAAAAATTCCAGTCATGCAAATCATCTTACAAACCATGTTCCATTTGACTTGAAAATTTTTACTCTGTTACTGGCATATCATTTCAAAATTAAACAGATAAAATTTTAAGGTTGCTTTGTCCATTTCCACTCATTTGTTTTGCTGTTTTGAAGAACTGACAGGCCACATGCTACTGCAGAAGGTACCGCCAGGGTAATCATTTTTCTGCTACCACCGACCAACCCCTCTGAGCCCTGGTGTGGACGTGTTTTAAAAAACCACCTAACCTTCAGCTAACTGCACTGGTTTATTTCTGAACAGCACATCACAATATCAGCACAGAGAGCACATTGTAACCGGTTGGGTGATTCCACTTAATAATTTTTCAACACGAGGACCTTTCAGCATTTTAATTCTGGTTTCATTTATGAATTAAAGGTCATATATAGAGCACAAATGAGGTCTAAATTTAGTCACAGCAGACCACAGTTCCACATAAAGACAAATCTTCAAGTTATGTTGACCTGCTAGGAGACAAAGATAAACAGCACAGCAAACATGTACCTGCAATGCACTGCTTCCCTATTAAATATTAACTGTTTCATTTACATTTAAATGAACTGAGCAGTAATGGATAGACTTTCCAGTACTGCTGTTTGGTGCTGCTGTCATGGAAAGAAGCTGAAGACAATGTGGGCTGTATGGGGGCAAATGACGCAATCTCAGCATCCGCTCAAGTGACTTCAATGATGACCATTCTCCAGTCTTGAAATATAATCCTACACAGCATTTTTTTTTTCTCTCCCTCTGTAAACACATCTGTTCATAAATAACTTAGATGTCTCCTTGACATTCATGGTATGTAACTGAAGCTGAAGTAGAAAAGGATGGGCGGTGTACAGCACTGAGGAGATGTCACAGTACTTTTGTTCAGCATTTTTGTCAAGTGCAGGTTGCTAACATCAGCCATCAGAGACGGGCGGGGTGACCCACCCATATTTTTCATGGGTCTTCACCAAACTCTTAAATGTTGCTTCAGCTTCCTTTCGACTGAATGACTTTTTTGATTTGCCAGCTTTTCTGCAGATACGGCCCTGCGCCAAACACAAAAAGAAAACCTTCGTTAAAGATGTGAACAGGCATCTGGAAACCACAGCTTAACTGTTCAACTCATCGGCACGACAGGCATTCACTTACGGGTTCCAGCAAGCACAGTTCCCAAACCTGAGCAGACAAATGCATTATTAGAGATGATTTAAAATGATATTCAGTGAACGGGTAAAAAGGAGAGGGGAGAAAAAAAACCAGAAGGAAGAAGGCATCTGAGGGGCTGCTCCTTCCCGGCGAGCCCCTGTGCTGGCAGGCTGCCCCGCCTGCAGCAACCCGCGGCTGCTGCTGCTGCTGCGGCCGTGCCCCGGGGCTCGCCTCCCTCTCGGCTGCTCCCGGAGCCCGCCGGCATTCCGTGTGCTTCCCTCATGCCAGCCCTGCAGCCCTCCTGGCCCGCCGGGGCAGCCCCGGCAGGCAGCGGCTGCCCGGGCACGGCTGCGCTCGCCTCGCCCCCCGCGAGACACCAAAAATGACACCGAAAATGACATCCCTCCCGCGGGACACACCCCATCCTTCTTCCTGCCACCTACCCGTGAGAAACCAACGGCTCTGCCCTTTCTAAAAGGAGTGCCTTAAACCAACTTGCTTCCATCTTGAAAAGTTCTAATTTGTTTATTACCCCTTCATGCCACGTTTGATAATGAAGGAAAATATACCCATTTACATATACTGCATTTTTACTACCCTGCCATTATTATATTACCTCTAACTGCACAGCTGTATGAAAATTCAAATCCTTGTTTGGCAGAAGAAACTTTTACTGAGTTACCAATATCTTACCTTATTTTTCACACTGGTCTGTGTCAATTACCAACCAACTGAGATAAAAGAAAGGATTACAGCTGCAGATTAATACCACTCTACAACAATGAATACCTTTAAACAAAATAATTAAAATAAAATAAATACATTTAAAGTATTTATGCCTACTGGATTTGTTACAAAATAGAAGTTTATTAAAGTCACTAGTCTAGTAATTTCAGTAATTGTTTGATTGACTGCACTGAAAGCCCTTTTAACATTAAATTGTATTTGATGAGTGGATACCATATTACAGTGTTACAATTATTAAGAACCAAGTTAGTATGTTATAATTTTTTCCTGTTCAAATTAGTATGTTCTCATTTTTTTCCTGTTCTTTAGCTCAAAAATCATCTTTTGCTTCCCTGATTTTACTGTCAATTTGGAATTTAAACCAAAAATTGTCACTTGCAATAGCATGCAACAAATACTGAGAAAATAGTCAGGTATATGGAGGGAAGAAAAGGGAGGAAATGGGAAAAAAGAAAACAGAATCTGTCCTCAGAGTATCAAATTTACTCTTACAGACTAAAATGAGTAAGACGAGTCTGCAGTGTGGACAAACAATTTCTTTCTAAAAAGCTGTCACAATCTTGCAGAGGCTCTTTTGTGTTCAGCACTGCTCCTGTTACAGCAAAACTATGGACACATGAAAGAAAAAGCTGTTTCCTACTCCTGTTTTAACAGGTAATTTTTCGGTGCAGTTTGAGCGGTCTCTCAGAGCACACCTTAACCAAAGATTACGAACTCCCTCCAACTCCCACCTCGATTTACTCACAGCCAATTCATACCCACTTGTTTTTCCCCAAAACAGCTGTTTTACCTGTCCATGCTTCTCCTTGCCTTTCTCCCTAGCTGCCGTTTACAGACTAGAAATCTATTTCCTCTTTAAACCCCCTTGACAGACCAAACAGCAAGACACCTTCCACATCTCCTCACAAATTCAGCAACTAATATGTCCCAAATAAGGATGATCTGAATGGTTCTCAGTTGAGTCCCGATCATAAATTTTCTTAGAAAATGCTCATTTTCAGTTGTGACAGATGGAATAATTAAATAAAGCTGGGTAACATTTTAAAAATCTTATTCAATAATTATAATACATAATTACATCACATATAATTATCAACCATAATTATTCGGCAGGAGTATTTTTGTTGTTACAAAACATTTTGTAATTTCTTCCTAATCTGAGGTTTTGTTGGAAGCACACTCAGAGAAACATAGGAAAAGAAAAAACAAAGTGCAACAGAAGATTAAATCAGCACAGAAAATGCTGTCCTCTAAATCTCACTGAAGAAATACTTTTGAAGGTAAATATAAACTTACTCTGCTGCCTAATTTCTGGATTAGATCCATTTGTCGTCTCCTGTGTTTTGCACATTATTTTTTATCCTTTAAGGCTTTGATACATTTCTGCATTTTATGCATAGCACCTAGGACAGTATGATTCACATCTCCCCCAGCTTTTACAAAGTATTAATACTAAGTTGTACCTAGAAGTAGGACCTTTGCATTGTGAACAGCTCATGTTTGGTGTCGACTATGTACAGCTTTCAAAGCAGGAACATAGGAATTCTCTGGTGTCGTAATGATGTGGTAAAGATCATCACATCATGTAAAATGTTACTGGAGCCATATCAGATGAAAGGAGCATCATTCATGCATTTATTCTGAAACCCTTCTGCTATTAATGCAACAGATCATTAAATGCACTTCCACTCTGGTACCATATACAGTTTGTATGTGAACTGCACCATCAAAGGCCAGCTAATTCTACCCTGCTGCAGTCCGTGTAGTTCTATGCTCACACAGGAACTATGGGTGGCATGGTCAGCACTGTCTCTTATTAACCAATATCCTGTCAGATGTTTATAATTTGGATAAAATTTAACCTCCTAGACTGAAAGTTCCCCTATTTGGTGCCTCAAGTAAACCTGGGGTAAAAAGAAAGAAGGCTGGAATTTCAGCTGACCAACTTCAGATGTTCTCAAGCCTGTACTTGGGTGGTATCTACTGTCTTATTGAGTTTTAGTTTTTTGCCATTCCCAAATATTTCTTCCCAAATTTAAGTAAAAAATGTCATTTTGGATGCAATTATAGAAGAAAGTGTTTAATGTTTTACCAAGGAGAGCTACCAGCCCTGACTACAGTTTATTTTCAGCCTGCTACTTGAACACGCAGTCATTTTAACCCTGGGCAGGAGCCTGTGAGCTGCTGCATTCTGTAAACATGGCAGTGGTGGTAAATACAGTATGTAAATATGAGCTGTCCACAGCTCTGTTGGGCACAACTGCATTTTGACCATTCCCCAAACCACATGTGTCAATACTGCCGGGGTAAGGAATACAGATCATTTGCATGGCCGACATTTTGATGTGTCCAGCACCACATCAAGGAAAGATACCAAACTGGTTATCTGAACAAGATCAAAACATTCCACAAGAGGTTAAAAACAACAGCAAAAACCCAAGAAAGCCTTTCATAAAGATATCACTGTCGACTTCAGCTCTGAGAAGTCGCACCAGGAGCTTATTTAAATACTTGCAATACTTTCAGACACTCGCAGAGCGCCTTTCATAAAGGGATAACTGAAAACCTAATTAAAGAGTTGGAGAGAACATTTCAGATTTTGCCATCTGCTGTGACTTCATGTACTTATCAAGATATAATTTTAACAAGCTAGAAACATATGAAAGGTGAAAGCAATGCCACAGCACCCAACTGGTTTTCATGCAGCCGTGCTGAAGCGCAGGGGACGTGTGCTGCGCTCAGCCTCCTCCCTCGCTCGCGCTCCTGCTGCGGCCAGCCTGCGGGGCACAGCGAGCAATCGCTGCCACTCATCCCGCCTTTGCCCAAGCTAATGAGCCTGCACAAACAGCTGATCAGCATCCAGTCTACAACCCTGGTAATGGTGGGCAGAAAGATCTCCTAGAACATGATCTGCTGTGGGCTGCCATCTCAGGACGCCGGCCGTACCAAGGGACCGACCACTCGCTCCTGCCATGGTCAGCAAAAGACCCAAGGTGAATCTCACATATGATTTGTCCTGGTTCCAGCTGTAATAGAGCTCATTTTCTTTCTGGTAGAAGTGGTGGTTTGGATTCAGCATGAGAATGATATTGTTAACATCCCAATGTTACAGTTGATGCTGAGCAATGCTCACACTAAGCCAAGGATTTTTCACAGTGCCTTGTGCTCTACCAGCAAGCAGGCACACCAGAAGCCAAGAGGGAACATGGCCAGGACAGCTGAGCTGAACTGGCCAAAGGGATGTTCCACATCACAGAACATCATGCCCAGTATATAAACTGAGGAGAGTTGGCTGGGAGGAGCCAATCACTGCTTGGGGATGGGGCTGGGCATCTGTCAGTGGGTGGTGAGTAATGGTATTGTGCATCACTTGGTTTTCTTGTGGTTTTTTCTGTCTGTCTTTAATAACAACTGGGGGTTTTGTTATTATCATTAGTATCATATTTTACTTAGTTTCAATTATCAAACTCCTTATGTCAACCCACAAGTTTTTACTTTTTTTTCTTTTATTCTCCTCCCCAGCTAGCCAGGGGATGAGGTGAGGGAGTTGACTGTGTAGTATTTGGTTGGCAGCTGAGGTTAAAACATGACACATTCACATCTATGGACCTCTGTGGGCAAATATGGCAGCTTCTGTACTTCCCAGTGATGCCACAGTAGTCTCTGTGAACACATTTCCCCTTCATAATGCTCTGTGACACTGAAGCATATCCTCAGAAATATCCAACTCAACAACTATTAGCTCTTTAAAATCTGTCAGTACCACTGTCAGCGATGTGCCATGTCAATTCTTCCCCAGCATCACCAGATCACAAAGTAGTCCAAAGACAGAGTTATGTCCTGTACAGAAACTAAATATGAAGCCTGAAACTCTCAAGCCCACTACAACCATATATTTATCCACAGCTGGCCTATGGTGTCATGAAAAGCAGTCTTGCCATTTCTTCTGGTCCTTCCAGAGTCAGGACAGCCTCAAGAGGATCTCTCTGGGATCTACTATCATATATTTGGCAAGAGAGGGAACTCCAAGAAATGGAGTTCCCTCTCTTGCCAAATATATGATAGTAGATCCCAGACCCAAACCAAATGATTTCAGGACAGTACCAGGCGTGCTTCCATGTGTGTCCTGTTGGCACTCCCTGGAAGGACAGGACTATGTAACGGAGGTCAACCTTCCACAGGATCATACAATCACCCAAAGTACTGGCTGGAAAGGACCTATGGTGGTCTCCAAGTCCAGCTTAGACACTTGGAGATGAACTGCCAACACAGGTCACTGTGGCACTGCACAGCCAGGTCCTGAACCCTTCAAGGTTGTGCTCAGTCCACTCCTGATGCCACTACCTGCTTTATTAGGTCCCAAATTTTCAGAGATTTAGTGTACACAGCCATGAGCCCTTACAGGGCTGATGTTATTGTGGAAACAATGTAAGGTCCTGTGCTGTGGATCTCCAAGGTGTCACAGCAAACCTTCAGTCACATCCGGGCGTTTTACCTGGACCAGCTAACAAAAAGCTGTATAAATTTTCAGTATTGCACAGCTAAGAGACTCAGAAGCAGGCAAACCTTCATGTTGTTAGCACAGCTCTTAACACAATCTCCTCAGCCCTGTGTACTTTCATTAGCCCAGGCAATGCAAATAACTCCAAGGGCAAATCGCACAGGCCTTCTGCACGTGGGGCTCACCTTGGCCCATCATGTAAGCCAGCAAAAGGACACATGGATGGCTGCAGTTTCCCTTTCTGCCTCCATCTCTTAACAGATCTCTACAGCAGGTTCTGCTGACCCAACCCTAGGTAAATGTCAAGAGATGGAAAACAAGCAGAGAGAGAGAAGCACACAAAAGACTGCAGAGAGTCACTATGCCAGACACGGCATCTATGACAATCCCTTCATGGCCAGGAAGGTGATCCACAATGATATGCCCATTTTCCAAGCCTGTTGTGCCAGGTTTCTGCATGTATGACACAAAGTCCATGGATTTCCTAAATATTGAAGCATGCTATGAGTTTCTGATATGTAACGTGTTCCATAATGTGCCAGTGACTAATGGCTTTGGGCCCCAACTATTCTATGCAAACACATTCAAGCATTTTCTGATAAGGAACAGAGGCACTCAGTGCTTAAGCCTGAACCAGCCTTATCCTAGAATATTTAAACAAGCTTTCAGAGGAAAATATTTCCACTGGCTTTAGAGACACATTCAAAAGCAGAGCGATGCTGAAGTGAGTACTGTCATGCTCTCAGTGCAGTGATTGCAATGTGTCACAACATCGCTGTTAGAGCGCAATATACACAGTCTCTCCCCCCAATTACATGGTTTATAATTTTTTTCCTTCATGTACTGATGAGGCACAGTTAATCATGTCTCAAAAACTGCACACTATTTATATTGCACTGTATATGATTATTAACTATAGCTAAAATAAAGCGGTATAGAAAGTGATACAGACAAATACTCATAATGCTGCTGCAAAAGTGCATTAAAACAAGGAGTTTTTCCTGCAAATGTGGAATTTCCAAAGCAGTACTTCCATGCCTTTTTTGGTCTCCTTTTTAAGAATTATCCATAAGAGAAGTGAAAACATAGCAAGTTCTGGCTTTAAAGCATCCTATCAATTGTGCCTTCTGGGAGCATAACTGTTCTTTGTCCAGGAAAAAGAAATCTGAGTTGCAGCTGAGTAATTATTCATGCTCATTTGTCTGTGCCAGTAGCCTGGTGCCAGCAGCTCTTAATCGATACAAACGCTTACAGCCCCAATCTCTGTCTGACAGCTACAGAGCACTGTGCTGCTCTCCCTCACCTTTTCCTAAGTCAGCAAGGAGCTGGCAGCGTGATTTCAGCACAGATGAGGGTTGAGAAACTCCCTCCCTGCATTTTATGGGTGGGACAAACTCCATGCTGGCAAAAGAATAAGAAAATTTGGATGGCTGGCTGTATTAGTGGTGACTAATAGGTGTGGTGACCTTCAGCATCTCCAGGGCTGAAGGTATGACAACATGGTGGGCTTCTGCCAAAAAAGACAGCCCAGTTCCCTGCCACCAGAAGGGCACTTGCTAGTCTAGGTGACAGCAGGATGTTTTCTCTGCTATGTATTCTCAGTTTTTTGCTGAGCTCCCTGGACTACCTCTCTGTGGAATCAGGCACTGGCAGAGTTCCTGAGGGCCAGTCCAGGTGAGAAGGCTGGGAACATGACAGCAACTCTATATAAGCCCACAGGTCCTCCACATGAGGAACCTGAAGCTACCCAAGTCAAACAAAGTCATGGGTGTGAACCCAACCAAAGCAAAGCCAACCCAGCCATCTTTTATGACAGGCTGTAAAGACAAAGGCACCACAACAATGCCTATCTTCACACTCCCCTAAGTTTTGCAATGCTAAAACAAAAAAAACAAGAACAAAACAGCAGTAAAAAGCAGGCTGCCTCTGGGAACATCTAATCCAGTTAAACCCATATTTAGTAAGATCAGAGTCACAAGTGGATGTGCTTTTCTACTGCTATTTATATGAATGTGCCAATCTCTTGACTGCAGTATGTTTCATACTGATGCACATGGACATCTACTCAGAGAGCCCTCTGAGTGCTTCAAGCACATATCCTCAAATGACCTTTGGGTCATTTGTAAATTTGTCTGTACTTTACATGTGGGAAAGAGGAATATAGTGAAGTTATATGACTGCACCAGAAGTCAGTGGCAAAACCTGGAAGCTAAACTCAGATCACCTTTTCTCAGGCTAAGTGCTCTAACCTCCTCCTGGAAATAATTACAGAACACTTCAATGCCAGGTGTATTTTAGTGGAAATAATATTAACAAATTCACAGAAAATTTAATATTTATAGAAATTTACAGAAAATTTGAAAAACTAGTAACACCAATTTCTTCTATTTCACGATGCTTTGGTTTTTTCATGGACATGTATTATGGAAATGAGCCCTTCTGACTGCAGCTGGGGGCTTGTTGCCATTTGTAGCACAAGCCTAGAAACCAGAGAAATACCAAGTCATTCCACAGCTCATAAAGCCTGACTATGACAAGCATCTGAGCTCCAGGCCATTTCATAACACAGGCTTATGTCTTCCTTCCTTGGGTTTATTTTCACTCATCTTTGAATGCAGGTTTGGGATGATAACTGACTTGTAACTCTATCAAGGAGTCACTGCAGAAGTTCCATGGGTTTTGGAGAGCCTGTGCAGCGAAGGATTCAATCAATGAGGATCATTGATTTTAACAAAGAAAACGCACAAGATGGTGAAGCAGATAAAAAGACATTTTCCAAGGACAGCCTCTGCACGTGCACGAGGCAGGCACGCAGCTGCCACGCGTGGTTGGGGACAGACATGCCCGATGTATCCTTCCTCAGTGTGACTTTTAATGGGAATGGGGTGAATCAGACTGGCACCTGGATCCTGTTTCAGAAGAGGAATCACCTGAACACCTGAAGTGTGGTGCCCACTTACCTGTTCTGTGCACACCAGTAAGGACTAAAAATTCACTTTCATCGAAGCTCACCCATGCTTCTCCCTAGCTCAGGCACTTTAAATTCCCAGTGCAGTGCTCACATCACTGTGAGCCAGGTTAGGTAACAGTATCCCACCCTTCCTGTAAAACTTGTCCTGAGACTTCCAGGAACTACTCAGTCACTGCTGTTTCCAGATGGAGTTAAAGGCCAACACCGTGTCATGCTCAGCAGCCTCCAGAAACGACCTGTGGAGTACAACACAGACCAGACCCCGCACTTTCAAAAAATACAACGTTATCCAAGAGAAACCTGCTATTCCATTTACAAGCGTGACAACTGGATCCTGTGCACCTTACAATTAAGACGCATTTTGAGCCATTCAGCCAACATAACTACCACAGCATCTAAGGTTCTCCCAGTTTAACTGCAGAGGAATTGCACCAAGCAATCCTCCCACCGCCATCTCCCTTTGCACTGAATGTCAGCATTACCTTTTTTGGAATTTACAGGAGAAAACTGGAAACTGCATGTGAAGGACTGAATACGTCAAGGAAAAGAAGAACCCTTCACAGACTCTCTCGCCAGCCCAAAGGAGCTGAGATGGGAAAAAGAAACGCAGCAAATATGATGTTACTTAACCACCGTCCCACTTTGTGAGAGCAGATGCCCACAGGGGGACATGGCACAGATCATGCCTGGCAATCAGACTCCCAGGATATGAGGAGCTGAATTACTGTGGAGTTACAAATCTTCAATCTGGAAGTATCCGGTCATGCATGGAAATCCCTGGGCATTGTGTGGATGCCAGGAAAGCTGCATATTTCCAAGGCTAGCCTGTAAAAGGAAGAGTAAATCTTCCTCACAATAGAAAGTGGGTTATTTAGGTTACTCCTTCAGGACATGACCCTTCGTGACTAGGCTTTCTGCATTTGAAAAAAAAACATTTTCAATGAAGTATCTGACAAAGCACCCCAATGCTACATGGTTCTCTCTGCCTGAACACTCTTACTGAAGAAAATGACCACGTCTTATATAATTCAGGGAAGAAGAATCTCGCTCTTTTCAGCAATTTCAATTTTCTCACAAAATCCAAAGCCACAATTCTTTCAAGTTTTTATTCAGGAGATCAGCTAAGTATTGCCAAGAAGAATAAAAGCATGTTTTAAAATTAGTAATTTGGCTTAATTTAGGGATTTCGTTTATTTGATAACTATTTTAACAGCAATAGGGATAGTTGAAAGTATTTTAAATTTTTCATTTTTATGCTTTGAAGGAGAAAAATTGAGATTATGTTCCCTCTGCTTTTTAAAAGAATGAAACCAACCTCCTATTTCAATGAGCTGGAATCCCTGTGTCTTCATTCCTCTCAGTAGAATATATTTGCATAATAATAGTGGATGGTCAGAACACCAATATATCAGAGTACACATGAACAATTATTTTTTCCAGCCCGTTTATCAGGGCCAGCATCTCAATACACATGCTCCCACTTAAACTTCAGCTTCCAATCCTATGTTTCTCAAATGAAATGAAAGAGATATCTTAGAAGGCCAGTAGACCTGATTTTCCTCTGTAGACAAACAATATTCTGTTATCTTTTTGGCCCAGCATTTATACCTTTTCATGGGAAACAAGTCCCCTAACAGAGTCTTGGTCTCCTCAGCCATCCCTGTATATGAGTTGATGTTTTTCACCCATGGACCTAAAGCAACATTTCCCCTCTTGAGGATAACCATCATCACTTTCTCAGGCAACTAATCAAAAGCAAAAAAGTAAAACAATTCAATTTTTGAAGGTCCTAATAGGACACAATGGCTCCAAATAATTCAGAGACCACTGTGCTCTCTGTACATTTCTGCAGCCTTTGAGATTAGCTGATTTATTCATGGCTACACTCCTCAAACCCAGCATCTGGAGTATGAAAACCCATGGATCTGCAATTAATTTCTGCTATACATATTTGAAAGACCTGGAGCCTGCTGACCTCCTGGACACCGTGCAAGTCCCATCTGCTATCTGCTCGCTCACACTTTTGTTTGAAAGGATGAAGAGGGAGCAATTTAGACTATGATTAACAGCTACCTTCTGTAGCTGCTTGCCATAAAACAAGCCCATTTCTGCTGTTTCAGTCTGGTAAAACTCAGCTGGGATATCTGAATCTTTAAAATGGAAAGATAAATCCATTCAATGGTCATACAAAGCACACAGCACTTGAAGCAATCAAACAGGCTCCACTGAGGTATTTCTAATGTTACAATGTGAGGGATCAAAGACACCAACAACTTTTATTTGAATTCAGGAACTTTTCCGATACAAAATTAAAGCTTAACTATAAAACAGCTTAACTATAAACTATAATATTTTGATTTTTATTTAAATTATTATATAAAAACCCACAACAGCAACAATACTCAGAATTAGGGGTACCCTGTTCCTATTATATGCCCTGGCAAAATTTCTGTTTCTTCCATTCCCTGCAAGAATCCTGGAAATTTTTTTATGTTCCTCCTATTTACTGGAAGAATAAGGGAGTACTTCCCTCAAAACGAAGACCTTTTTTCATGACAGTCTGCAGAGCTGACAGTTACCTGACAGCTGCCTTTGTCTGGCAGTCTGGTCCCCAGCCTCCATGGACAGAACAAGGGACTTGTAAAAAAGAGGAGAAGGCATCTACTGGTCAGCACTACTGCAAGCTTACATCTGAAGTCCCCAAGGCATCAGGGGCAGCTCTGTTTGTTGCTCTCAAAAAAAGAAAAAAGCCAAAACCCTGATGCATTACTTGGACACTGTTATATATAGCTTTGTCCTCTTTTAAACATCCACCAAACCATTCTGTCCAGTGAGAAACAACATATCTATTAGAAGACACAAAACCCTCTCCTACTTGTGGACAAAACCCACTCCTTTTCCTTTGGGTCCACATCATCTATCATGTTTTCAAAGGAGAGAGACGACTCCTCCCTGAAACATGGGCATTGGTCTCATCTGTGTGCACTGTCACTCAAGGAGAGCCATGATGAACCCTCCTGCTGTGATCCGGTACCATTCCTTCTTCCTTCCCTCCTGCATTCCTTCCTTCCATTATTGATATTATTGTGACAATGACACCATTATCTGGAAGTGGACAGCAACTAATTTTTAAACCTCTCTCTGAAATTATCAATAAATCATTTTAAAGGGCTAAGAAGGAGTAACCCTCCATAGGCCACCTCCACGGCCTGGACAGACACAGACAGACAGACATGGGAAGCTCTGCCTAGACAGACATGTCGAACAGTTGCCTCCAGGATGATGAACAACTGGTATTTAAATTACTTCATTAGCATCACCCCACCTCCCTGGCTGGCCCCCCAGCTCCGGGGCGGCTCACAGCAACTGTTTCGCTGGTTCAGCAGGGCCAAGCTCTTGCCTGTGATGACAGGAGCCAGCGAGCAGCTGACTGTGCAGGAAGCAAGCACAAAGTCATCCCTTTAAAAGCAAGGCTACAGTTGAGTTAAGGACAACACCAAGTTTTTTAAAATAGGATTCTGGATCCCAGACAGATAAACAGACTTTGGCCTTTGATGTACTGAGAATTCCCCTCAAGATACTGACTAGAGCTGTGTGAATAATTGATTTTCTCAGCTGAATAGCTGAAGCAACCAACCAAACAAACCCCAACTTGTTTGTTAATTAACATTTTTTCCTTGAAAACTGACGGGGAAAAGAAGTTAAATTTGAGGCTGTTGAATTGTTATATTCAAACAAAAGTCATCTCTCTTCCATTTTGAACATTTTTATTTACAGACAAAAAAATTTCTAAAAATACAATGCTAGATTCATGATGGGAAGCTAGGGTGTGCATCCCATAAGGTAAGGCATCTCTCAAGCAAGGTCACCTGAGGCGTATGGTTCCTGCTTGGTGAAATCTAGAGAAACAGTGACCCTGCTTTAAAATCCAAGCCCTGGGAGATATGCTCAGGTCTGGGAACTTGGACACAGGTTTTGCCACTTACAAGTGCAATGCTGAAAAGTAATGGAAATGTGCTAACTCTTAATTTCTCTGTTACGTATTCAAGTTTCTATACAGACACAACTCCTGAGTGACACCCCATGAGTTGTCAGAATGACTTATTTCAATTTCTCTTCTACTCTGCGAAATGGTCTGTGAAAAAACTTTTGAGTTTGTCAGGAATCTTAACTGTCTGAAAATGTCTTTTCAATGTTAATTTTATCTGCTTTTGGATCGCTTTGTCAAAAAAACAGAAGGTCATACACGCTCCCAGCTACTACTAGCTCTCCCAGGAGAGCAAGAAGTGCTGTTTCTCTTCGAAGAACCAGCAGAGAATGACAGTGCCATAGCTGGCTCAGCAAAACGGGACTGATGGGAAATGTCCAATGAAATGAGCCTCCTTGGTTCGATCCCCTGAACTGCCCCAAGGAGGAAGGTGTGCCAGCAGAACGCTCAGCCCTGCCCACTCACACTGGCACCCGTGCCAGCCAGGTGCACTCTTGGATGCGTCACAGGCTGGAATATTCATGGTGATTTCATGCTAAGTCACTGCTGGGAACCAGTGACATTTCTCTGGAAGGTCCCTTTGACTCACTGGTGGCAGCAGTGCCCCATCTCCCCCTCGGCCCAATGGCTGCTGCCATTTGCTCAGGCAGGTTCATTCTGAGGCTACAGAGAACGGCCCTCACCCTTCCAGCCTTGCTGATGAACTGCATCTTGAATACTTCATGCTACAGCAGGTTGCAGGCTGCCGACAGAAATTACCCAATTAACCTGGTGACAGCCATGGCTATTTGTTTGGGATGGCTCCTTGCAGGCACCAAGACTGCCCACGGCACGGCAGGAGTCACCCAAACCCGGCCACACAGCGCTGGGAATGCAGCACCTCAGCCCTCGATGCTCCCTCGGCTCCATTTCTATTTTTAAAAAGTAACTGGTGGAAAGTGGATCACCTGTAAAATGAAACAGGGATAGGGGAGCGCCAGTCGTATTTTGAGCCCTATTATGCAATGGAGTGGGGATTACATAACGAGGGGAGTGCAATTACAGAAACGTGGCTCCCATGACACAGAGCCCAGCTACGGTGACAGGCCGGCAAACCCATCGCAGGCAACCTCTCTCTAACCCAGAAAATACATGTATTGAGCGTACTGCCTAATAACCTTTCCACTTGGATTGAACAATCTGAGAGGTTGACATGTGCCATGTTATATCAATTTAACTACTAAGTTACTGTCAGCAGTTCATTTCTGCCTTTTTTTTTTAAATCCCAGTTTTCTTTTTGTCATAATTGACTTTGCAAACTTCTGGAAGAATGTTATTGAAACTCTTGCTTTTTAAATGCGTTTATTAATGATGCACGCATAAACATCCTCTGGTAATCAAAAACTGCTACTACTTTCTGGGAATCTCATAAGTGGTTCAGGGAAGAAAATTGTTAGATTATATAGCTGGGAATTTATTACTAATAAAACAATTCAGTGCTTCTCTTCACTGAGCCATTTTATGATCCCAGTAAATATTCATTGAACCCCTTTAACATCCAACACCGCAAAGAGACTGAATTGTTACAAAATGAGAGAACTTAGCATTGTCCTTCTAAATTCTTAAAACAAATAACAAGAACTATGACCTCTCTAAAAAGAGGTTAACAAACAGTGTAATGCAGTAAGAGCAGCTACAGAACTTCAACATATCTCTGCCTCTGTGTTAATTAAAACTTTCTTTTTTTTTCTTGGTAGATGTTTTTTTATATCCCAAGGTGACCTAGGAAACTTGACCTCTTGAAATGAGGTGCAGAGAAAAATACTATGTGATTAAAAAAAAAGGAGCAGTAGGCCCAAATCAAATAGGTTAAAGGGAGGACAAGCCACTTACAAAAGAGCCTGTTGAAAAATCAAAAATTAATTTCAGCCTTAAGAAGAAACAAGCCTTTACTTCTGCTCAGGCAAGCAATTCCATAGAAGCAACAGGACTAACCTCATTTTTAAGCAAATAAAAACTACGTTATTATTTACTCTTTCCCCACCTCCTCGCCAAGATAGAAATTTAAGAAGTTACTTAGTATAATTTACTGACAGACACGGAGCTGTGCACGTCCCCCGAGTTCAAGGGCATTCACGAACAGGAAAACCACCCTGTCACAGCCATGTGTGCACTGCCCACTATAATACAAAGCGTAAAATAAGGCATAAAGAACTACTGCCTCCCAGCAATATTCGCCCATTTATTAGAAACAGCTTATGAAATATTTCTCTTCTACAGATATTCTGCAGGAGAAAAATGAAAAAAAAAAAAAAAAGCAGCATAAAATGCACCGATTCAGGTCAGACGAGATCCTCTGCCGGGAGAACCGATCCCCTCCTTTGAAGAGGAGAGTTGGCAGGAACCGTCTGGCTGCTGCAGCTGCTGCAGTACCGAGCCGAAATTACTTGTTCCTTTCGGGCCGGACGATTTGAAACCTGTACAAGTTCGCCAGCAGCTCGGGCAGCGACTCCCGGCGTGACCCCGCGGCACGCCTCAGCGCAGCGTGCCGAGCCCCAAAGCCGGGCTCGCCCCTGGTCCCCGGAGGGATGCTATGCGGGACAGCACAGACAAAGACCTGGGGGCAGCAGCTCCAGCGTCGCGCCCTCCGCCAGCGGCAGCACTGCACGCAAGGGACCAGCGAGCATGGCCGACTGCTTGGCGAAGGGCAGGAGGCACCAACCCCAAACCCCACCGGAGCTCGGAGAGCCCCGCTTTGCCGTGGGGCGAAGGAGGTGCCCATCAGGGGGGTAACGAGCACGATATCTCGGTGTGCCACAGGCGGCAGAGCCAAGCACAGGGACAAAAGCTGGGCGGGAGGACACGATGGATGCATGCGCTCCTCGTCCCTCTCAGCTCCCCGCACCTCTGCCGCACCTGCCGGAGAAGGGACCCCGGAGCCAAACACGTGTGTCCCTGCCTTCGCCCCACCGGTGACACCAGGCACTCGGGGAGGACCGGGCCTGGCGGCGGACAGCAGCGGGCTGGCCGCCTTTGGGGTTCCCACCCCAACACCGCTCAGACCCGCACCCCGAGCGATGGATGCGTGTGCTCCTCCCCGAGCAGGGAGCCCTACCTGCCCCTTGACCAGGCTGGCGGCGAACTGCCTCATGACGGCCTCCACGGTGTAGGCGCTGGACCAGCCGCGGGGGGTGAGCAGCTCCATGCAGATGGCCCCGCCATCCAGGACGTAGCCGTTCTCCAGGCGGGGGCTAAGCACCCTCATGAAGGGCGGCGAGAAGGGGAAGTTGTCGGGGAAGGTGAGGTTGAGCAGGATGTACTCCGTGTTGGTCTCCTTCATGTCCTGCCACAGCACCGAGTCCTTGTCCACCTGGTGCAGCTTCACGTTCCAGTCGAAGAGGCTCTCGTCCACCAGCTCCACCGAGATGAAGCGGTCGCTGAGCCGCGCGATGTCCTGCAGCTCCTTCATCAGCCGCCGGGTCCGCACCTGCGTGCAGTGCTGCTGCCGGCCCGCGGGCACCAGCGCCGCCGGCCCCGACCCGCACCCGGGGCCGGAGCCGGGGCCGGGC